>CM034353.1:12682986-12714232 GCA_019925275.1 Mytilus edulis
ATCATTTCTGATATAATAGGTATTTATTCTGATATTAACGTCGTTAGTTTGACATTTGGAATGTTATATGTTTTTCTTATATGATATAATTTTTAGTAAAAAAAAAACTGCGAAATTATTTTTATACTTAGTAATAACTGAAATTTTAATATTCATGTAAGCAAATCACTATACTGAAAACAGTATTTTTGTTAAACATAAATAACGGTTACTTTAAAAACAAAAGAATACGGTAAAAGTCAATTGCACGTACTCAGTTTGAAGCAAAAAGGAGTTGTCCAACTATGTTTCACTAGCCACCAAACCTGCTTTGACATATTTTAATTCCAACGACCAAAGAATTGAAAATGAAAGCAATGGCTGACGATGGTAAAAGTCAAAATAAAAAGATTATCATAAAGGTTTTATATTATTAGTTCATTATTGATTCAGTAAATTAGTTAAGAACTCCAACATAATGTATTCAACACCTTTACGAAAAACAAACACGGAAGCTTAATTCCTTAACCGAAAAAGAAGTTTAATAAAAAAAAAAAAGATGTGGTATGATTGCCAGGAAAAAACTCTCCCAAGAGACCGAATGACACAGAAATTAACAATTTAACGCACCGTAGGGGCCTTCAAAAAGAGCAAAGCCCATACCGCATAGTCTACTTTTCAATCAAAGTATGCGGGCCACTATCTTACTATTGACATTGTTTGCAATCGACATCGGCATAGTCGCTGTTGCGATAAGTGGTTATGAGGAAAAACCCCACGAAAAGGAAAAGGATCCAATGGCCCTAGTAAGACAAAAAGTCCTATTAAAGGTTAGCAATTATATTCTTAGGAACTTCCGGAAACTGAAAATGGCAACGTTTTATTAGTTGTTTCACACTACTAACTAAATGGACAGAGTCTTTCCCTAAACCCAATATGGAAGCAAGAAAATTTTGTCAAAATAATTGTAGAGGTGAAGTAATACTCGATTCGGAGTTCCGCTTGAATCACTCTCCCAGGGTGGACAATAAAAGTGGGTTGTTTCAAAATTTTTGTAAAGTACTTGATATCAAAAAACCAGAAAATATACCCTATTTACTATATAAAATAATTATTTAATTATGAAACGCATTTAAAATTAGGCGTGGTAATGTTTATTCATTGGTCGTTATGATTACAAATAAAAAACTTACTGACCAATACATGTTAACGAATGGCGGGAAAGTCATTGTTTGGGCCGAAGGGTATGGGTGTTTGGTGAGGAACTTTTGTGTTTATAAAAGGGAATTTTTCGAAAACCCCCCAATTCAAAAATTATTGATTTACCCGGAGTATATAAGCGATTAGGGATACAATTGGGGTTGGTCACATTCTCATAAGACGTTCATGAACAAAATTAAGTACGTTACATAGCTGTAAGTTATGTAAGCTTTTCTTTTTAAACCCATGAGTTATCACTGATAGGGCATATTATAAATTTACAGTTAAATTTTTTTTTAAATACTAAGGTTTTTTCTACCTCTGAAATAGATTACCTTAGATGTTTTTGACAACTCTTCAACTCCATACATTATTTGGCCTTTAAACTTTTTTTGTTTCGAGCGTCACTGATGAGTCTTTTGTAGACGAAATGCGCGTCTTGCGCAAATATATATTTTTAGTCCTGGTATCTATGATGAGATTTATTTACAAAGTCGACGACAACTTAATACAGAGTACATGTTGGTCAAACATAGAAAGTGACAGAGCATACATACTGTCTCACTCGGAGGACAAACCTGCAATAATTCGAACTGTCTGGTAGTGACAGCCTGTCCAACTCAGAGGACATGTTTTTTCCAGCCCGCACTGTCTGAGGTGACAGATTGTCCCATTAGAACAGGCTGTTTGAGAATCATATTTGGGTATATATAATTGTTTCATTGTACATTGTTGCTTTTTAGAAAACAGGCAATTGAATATAATTAAATTACTCTCTTATCGCATTGCAAACAGTCGTGTTTTTCTACCAAGAAAACATGGAGCATTGCTAGACGTCTCTATTCAAATAACCCAAAATTTCTGTGGAAGACAAGTTTGCAATAAAATTCAATAGAAGCTTTTTAAAAATAAATCAATATTCATATGTACACTTTAAATGTGTATAAGAATGTTTTTGCTAAATCCAATCGGTCTGCCGCCTTATATGTTCCACTTTTGAATTTTCTATTAGTATAACTAGTGCTCGTATAGAGATATCGACAAATATAATTTCAACCATTATGAATTAGAATTGAGCATCACATAAAGGAATCGTTTCTTAATTAGAACACGGAAATAGTCACACTGATATAAACAGTATATGCGGTAATAGTCAATTAGTCCTATTTAAAAAACTTTTGAGTTCTATTCCTGTATACCAACATTCCAAGTGTGAAATTGAAAAATAGTCTCAAAGAAATAATCCACAATGCATTACACCATAAAAAAGGTATCATACCTATGAATTTATTACTTAGGATACCATACGGCATATTTTGTTAGTAGTGAACAAGATGGTAAACCTTGCTACCACAATGAAATAGAGACAGTATTCTTGTCTTTTTGCTAAATGCTTGTCTTTATCCTTTGACGTTTCTATGACGTGTTTCTGTACTTATATATCCCGTCATTGTGTTATTGTTCTATACTAATTATAGTAATCTTGTCTTTCTTTTGCTGCTTATATAATTTGTATATTTTTTTGTTACATATGACGTGCTCTGTACTTATACATCCTGCAGTATGTTATTGCTCTATGATAATTTTGTATTCCTGACTTTTATTTTTACTAATATAATTTGTTTACATGCCTTTTTTGTGTTTCTTTGTTACATATGACGTGCTCTGTACTGATACATCCCGTCATTGTATATTGTGCCATGGTAAAAGTTTGTTTCATATTTGTTTTATTTAAATGATTAAGATAATAACACAATGTTGACTTCTGTACCACTACTTTTGACATTTTTTACCTACTTATGTCTGTTTGTTTGTTCAGTCTCGTTGTCAATATAATAGAATTGTATGCGACTGTCATAAAAGTTTTAGCTAGCTATAAAATCAGGTTAATCTACCATTTACTTAATAAAATAATAACCAAGTCAGGATTAATGACAGTTGTCCTATCGTCTGATGTGCTTCGCCGTGGCTGACAATGTTTTCTCGGGGTAACAATCTGATTTATCATTCTTTCAGCTATGTGTTATTTATATAGTGTGTTTTCTATGTTGTGGTGATACACTATTGTTTCAGACGAGGGTTTTAAGGTGTGAACAAGGATCCGTGTTGAAGTCCGTAATATGACCTATAATAGTTTACTTTTACAAATTGTAACTTAAATGAGGGTTGTCTCATTGGCACTCACACCACATCTTCTTATATCTATTTACGATAAAATAATGGGTAATTTGATTGATAGATTTTAAAATTATTTCAGCATTATAAATTTCATAAATAAAAAGGTTTGAAAGCTAAGCAGTTCCTTGACGTAAATTCTATTTTAATAGCATTTAAAACGCAAGTTTGACAATAAACAGATCAATCTTGTTTAACTGGATGCTGTTTACACTGTTAATGCAACATGTGTATAGCATGCAATCGTGGCACACCTATTTATCATTATCATATTCATATGCATGTATTCTAAATCAAGCATTATAATGAATGAAATGGAAAAGAAACGTCGGAGCAAACATTATGATGACCAGTAGGATATTTGGGGGCATAAAACACCTGGTTTATCCCATTGCCTTTATTTTTCAATGTGCACATTACAAATCAGTAGCCCTTTTCACAAAAAAATCTTCAGTGTAAAATAATCTTAACATAAAAATATTTCATTGAATTGTTAAGGAATATTTAGACTTACGATAAATTTTACACTAAGATTTTTGTGAAAGAGGCTACAGTACTTTGATAGTCAGTCGCAAGTTGTATCGAAAAATAATCATGCTGAAAGTGCAATATTTATTCAAATACACCCATTCAATAAAATTAACAGTCTTCAATCTGACATTAGATGGTAAAAGTCTACATTTTGTCGCTTTTTATGCCCCACCTACGATAGTAGAGGGGCATTATGTTTTCTGGTCTGTGCGTCCGTCGTCCGTCCGTTCGTCCGTCTGTCCCGCTTCAGGTTAAAAGTTTTTGGTCAAGGTAGTTTTTGATGAAGTTGAAGTCCCAATCAACTTGAAACTTAGTATACATGTGCCCTATGATAGGATCTTTCTAATTTAAATGCACAATTAGAGTTTTGACCCCAATTTTACGGTTCACTGAACATAGAAAATGAGTGACAAATTTCAGGTTAAAGTTTTTGGCCCAAGGTAGTTTTTGATAAAATACAAGTCCAATCAACTTGAAACTTAGTATACATTTCCCTTTGATAATATCATTCTAATTTTAAATGCCAAATTAGAGAATTTTATTCCAATTTCACGGTCCACTAAACATAGAAATGATAGTGCGAGTGGGCATCCGTGTACTGTGGACACATTCTTGTTTGACAAGTAACAAGTCGTTGTATCGACAATTTACCCAGCCATTTTAAAAAGTATCGACGACAAACTAGCCAGTATACATTTGTTATTGTTTTGATGATATCGAGATCTTGTAAACATTGTTATTAAGTAAAATCTCAAAAATACTGAACTCCGAGAAAAATTCATTACGGAAAGACTAAATCAAAACTCAAACACATCAAACGAATGGATAAAAATTGTCATTTTCCTGACTTGGAACAGGAATTTTCTTATGTAGAAAATGGTGGGTTAACCCATTATAAAGCGATAAATCTCTCACTTTTGCGACTGTCGTATCAAATTCCATATATTGACAACGATGCGTGAACAAAACAAAACAGATAGCAAAAATGTTTAAAAAAAATAGGGGGTCAGCAGTCAACATTGTGTTTTAATCTTAATCACTACAAAAACAAAACAATATGTACAGGAAGTACAAGTACCGAGCCACGTCAAATGGATATCATAAAAAAACAGACTAAACATTAAAGTAATATAAGTCAAGACAAACTAAAGAATAGCGTAACACCTTATTAAGATTATAAACAACGTCAGTATACAGAATCTATGCTTCAAGACCATCGTGTATAATAGTACTTGCGAAACTGATCGGAATATTTATCAATAAGGTCTTGGTACCTTCCGATAAACTTTGCTTTTAGAAAAATTACAATTTGTTCTTTGACATACCCCTGGTTCATCAACTCTCTGCTCAACACTGGAGACGTTATTTTTCATTGTATTGGCGACAAAAGCCCATACCGCATAGTCAGCTGTAGAAAGGCCGAAAACACAAATGTCAAAACAATTCAAAGGGAAAACTAACGGTTTGATTTAGGTAAAAAAAAAAAAGAAGCAAATATGTAACAAACACAACCACTGATTTACAGGCGTCCGGACTTGGAAGGAAACATACGTACATAATCCGGTGGAGTTAACATGTTAGCGGAATCCAAACCCTGCCTTAACATGGGACATGGGTGTAACAGAACAACATAAGAACGACAAAAAAAATCAGCAGAAAGAGACTTAAAAGAGGACAACAGATACAAGAGGGACAGTCAAACTCTTAATCTTTCACTCGTCAGATGGATAAATAGTACTACATTTACGTGGCGGGTACTTGTACATAGCAACATCAAATAGACATTACGTACAGATCTGAGACTACTCGCAGCAGTTCAATGACAATGGCAAATTTAGAAAAAAAAACATCTAAGACTAAATTATCAATCAGTACACATCCAACATCCAATTAGTTTAGTATAAAAACGTCATAACACAGAGAAAACCCTGACATTGTGGCAAATTCCATCATACAGGTATCGACAGAATCGTTTCTAAATTTACAGGCACAGTAAAAAGCATCTCCGTAAAAATGAAAATGTGATATCCCGTTTGAAATATGGTGTCTACAGTACAATCAAACTTCAAAACCAAATCTTTGTATCTTGGGAAGAAATTATTTAAGCTTTATGTAATTGGTGGTAACTGTAAGATGGTACCAAAGGAACATCACCCATTCAAAAAAGGAAAATTAACAATATGGAACGAAAAATTGTATATCAGTTTTAAACATTTTTAGTAAGCTTTTCTCATCACTTGGCGTCCGTCGTCCGTTGTCGTTAACTTTTACAAAAAATCTTCTCCTCTGAGACTACTGGGCCAAATTGCACCAAACTTGGCCACAATCATCATTGGGGTATCTACTTTTAAAAATGTGTCCGGGTGACCCGCCAACCAACCAAGATGGCCGCCATGGCTAAAAATAGAACATAGGGGTAAAATTCAGTTTTTTGGCTTTAACTCAGTCATGATCTATCTGCCCTGTAATTTTCAGATGGATCGGAAACCCGTTGTTGGGTTGCTGCCCCTGAATTGGTAATTTTAAGGAAATTTTTCTGTTTTTGGTTATTATCTTGAATGTTATTATAGATAGAGATAAACTGTAAACAGCAATAATGTTCAGCAAAGTAAACCTAAAAATAATCAACATGACTAAAATGGGTCAATTGACCCCCTAAGGAGTTATTGTCCTTTAGAGTCAATTTTTAACATTTTCATAAAATTTGTAAATTATTACTAATATTTTTCCACTGAAACTACTGGGCCAAGTTCATTATAGATAGAGATAATTGTAAGCAGCAAAATGTTCAGTAAAGTAAGATGTACAAACACATCACATCACCAAAACACAATTTTGTCATGAATCCATCTGCTTCCTTTGTTTAATATTCACATAGACCAAGGTGAGCGACACAGGCTCTTTAGAGCCTCTAGTTCTCATTGTTTTGGCGACTTGCAATCAAATTTCCATTATACATGTTGTATTGGCGACTATTAAACAAGGTTAACATTGTATCCACAACTACCTATATAAGTATATATATTGTCCATTGTTTCGACGGCATACTACTAAAAGTGTATATTGTATCGTCAATTAACTCGCTAAGTTTATTGTACAATATACGAGACCTACTATCCAGGTATTCATATTCAAGGTATCTATAACTTATATATAAGAAAATTGTGCATCTATCACCTATAAGATAATGTGTACATTTTTCAATAAGACTAGAAACATCTATTCCATTTGACAACACCAGAGCGTGTGCTAAGATTAGAAGAAGAAGTTGGACTGGACACTTTGTCATAATTGGTCAAATAATCAGATCTCTGATAAAACGTCCGCTTCTTAAGTTGAAAAAATGTGTAAATATCGATCCAATCGGTTTTTAGAGACAAAGAGACTGTGAAATTCTAATATGGTGTTGTTCATGTGGACAAAGTTTCAAATAATATCGTCTTTGTATGAAAGCGTACTACTTCGATTGTCTTGTAAAACAATTAGGAATAAATGAGCACTCAGTAAATCCCACATACAAAAACATATTTTGACAAGGATGAGATTTTGGCGAATCATCAGTCCTTCAATGCTCCAATGAACATAAATTGAACAACAAATTGGTTTGTATTGGATACCTAAGCTTCACAAAATAGAGTACAAACAATGGTACATTGCTGGCTTATCTGCATGTTCGACTAAAGAATTGTCAATAAGATTGACAAAAAGTCTCTGCACGCAGAAATACTGAAAAATTGTTTACATGCGTACTGGTATTAACGATTGTGGAATCTAAAAACCTCTAAAGAATTTCTAGATAATTTAAATCTCGATCTTTTCTGAAATTAGTTCTATCAAAGCTTTGATTTTTCAACCCTGTAAACCACTATTTCCCCATGTTAAATTGAATAGTTTACAATGCTTTTCAACGTAAAAATGGTAGCATAGTTTTTACGCTATAAATTTATCGCCTTGGGATAGGGTCAAACATGCTACACAAAGGAACAAGGAGTCAATATGCTGGAGTTTCTTATTGGCAACATAGTTTGTTGAATTTAGAGATAGACTTTTTCAAAAATTGTCGGAATTCCTACGGGAACGAACTGTGAGCCTCTACTTGCCGACCTCTTCTTATTTAATACAAATAGGAGTTCTGTAGACTCTTGCAAAACAAGCGATCAAAAACGCTATGTATTAATTTCACATTGAGATATATTGATGATGTTCTTTCCATTACCATTCCGAACTTTTTCTGATTGGCTTCTATTCATATACCCCAGAACTAGAAATGAAGGAACAGACATGGTTTCCTCCATTTCTAGACTTTGACATCCACAGTCATCTGAGAACCAGAATCTATGACAAACGAGAACGATTTTAAATTTGTAATTATCAATTTTTCCTACCAACTTCACCTGCATACTTTATATGTTATACATTACCAAATTTATTCGGTATTCAAGAGTTTGCAGCTCCTAATCAGACTTTATAAAACGTCACCAGAAAGTTGATGGACCAGGATTATGTCAAAGAGCGTCTCGTCCGTTTTCTAAAAAAAGTTCATCGGAAGGTACCAAGACATCATTGATAAATAAATGCTTACCCTGCCGGCGCACCAAATTTCAGTTTTTAGTGGAGTTCGTGTTGTTTCTTATTTATTATCTATAACTGTTGATGTAAATGTCCTTTGTTTTTTTTTAGTCTTTGTTTACTCCTTGGTTTTGATTGTTATTGTCATATTCCGTATCAACTTCACAAATAACACGCAATGGTCTTGAAGTATAGATTATGTGTACTAACGTTAATAACGTGTTGAAGTATCCTTTTATGTGTCTTTATGAATATTGCTTTTACTGTTCATTTCGTTTTTGGAGATATCCATTTCACGTGACTCTGTACTTATACATCCCGTCATTGTGTTATTGTTTTATGACAATTTTGTTACATATTTGTTTGTTTTTATAGTGATTAAGATTATAAAAAAATAGTTGAACGGCTGTACCCATATTTTTTAACATTTTTATATCTTTATGTCTGTTGGTTTTGTTCAGACAATCGTCAATATAATGGAATTTTATGCGCCTGTCATACAAGCGAGAGTTTAGCTAGCTATTAAAACCAAGTTTAAATCAACTATTTTCTACATAAGAAAATGCCTTAGTCAGGAATATGACAGTTGTTTGAGTGTTTGAGCTTTGGATTTGCCATTTGATTAGGAACTTTCCATTTTGAATTTTCCTCGGAGTTCTGTAGTGTTTGATCTTTTCTTCTGACATTGTATTAACAAATGATTAGCCAGATTTACATTTTTATTATTATACTTCATGTTAAAATGATGATATCGGATATGTTCTTATGTCGAAACTACAACCTCCTTCCCGTTTCACGAATGTGACCTACCGAATTAGAATATTAACCTGATTTGTAATAACATAAGCAACACGACGGTGCCACATGTGAACAGGATCTGCTTACCCTTCCTGGGCACCTGAGATCACCTCAAGTTTTTGGTGGTGTTCGTGTTGCAATTCTTTAATTTTTCTATGTTGTGTCTTGTGTACTATCATTTGTCTGGTTGTATTTTTCTTTTTTAGCCATGGCGTTGTCAGTTTATTTTCGAATATGTGGTTGACTGTCCCTTTGTATTCTTTCGCCCCTCCTTTACAGACCATAGCCAAGAACTTGTCTCAGAATTTATTTTCCTATATACCTTAATATAATGTTATATTAAGGTATATATTAAGGTATATATGAAAAAAAATTCTGAGACAAGTGCCCGTGGTAAGCTGTCATTCCAAACGAAGCATAAGAATTCATTTCTAAAGTGTTTCAACTTCTTTTAAATTGGTCAACTAGACAGAAATGTTTCTATATAAAACATAAACGGTAATCATGGTCTTGCTCACACTGTTTTTAAAATAGAATACAGTCACTGTTTAAGTGATTTATATTTCTGAACCTTGTTTCTTGTACCATATCTGACATATTCTATTTTTTTTTAAATAATTGCTCTCAAAGGGGTCTACTTCATTAAAAATAAATAACCTCATTATGCAACATCCTTGAAATATTTTGACGTGCAAATTTGCACGTGAACATTTCAGAGACCAACTGTGTTTCATATTCGCATTAACCTGGATTTTAGGACATTTAATAATTTAGTTTAATCTAATTAATTATGTTTAGAAATCTTTAGAAATATGGGGCAAAACAGTACAAAAGATGTTCAGAGTCAACGACTTTTAGTCCGATGATCTACAAAGGTTACTCTTCGCTTACCTATGATGCATGAAGATAAGATAGGTTTTTTTTATTGAAAAAAATATATGTGGAATGTCAGATTTCAAATAAAAGTCCTGAATATCATTAGCAAATTAGAATTATTGTCGGATACAATTGTAGCTATTGCCAGAAATGCTCGTAATAACCGGTCTATGCAATGTAAAATAAATAAAAACTTGATTAGTAAGTCGTTGTTACAATGTAAATTGTTCTATATTGGCTAGTGTGTCATCGACATATTTTAAAATGCATTTATATAATTGACTTGTTAATCGCCGTTCAATGGAAAATGTATACCTCGCTAGTATGTCTTTGATACAACGTGCAATATATTCTTGGCTATGGTCTGTAAAGGAGGGGCGAAAGATACCAAAGGGACAGTCAACCACATATATCGAAAATAAACTGACAACGCCATGGCTAAAAAAGAAAAATACAACCAGACAAATGATAGTACACAAGACACAACATAGAAAATTAAAGAATTAGCAACACGAACACCACCAAAAACTTGAGGTGATCTCAGGTGCCCAGGAAGGGTAAGCAGATCCTGCTTCACATGTGGCACCCGTCGTGTTGCTTATGTTATTACAAATCAGGTTAATATTCTAATTCGGTAGGTCACATTCGTGAAACGGGAAGGAGGTTGTAGTTTCGACATAAGAACATATCCGATATCATCATTTTAACATGAAGTATAATAATAAAAATGTAAATCTGGCTAATCATTTGTTAATACAATGTCAGAAGAAAAGATCACAACACTACAGAACTCCGAGGAAAATTCAAAATGGAAAGTTCCTAATCAAATGGCAAATCCAAAGCTCAAACACATCAAACAACTGTCATATTCCTGACTAAGGCATTTTCTTATGTAGAAAATAGTTGATTAAACTTGGTTTAATAGCTAGCTAAACCTCTCGCTTGTATGACAGGCGCATAAAATTCCATTATATTGACGATGTCTGAACAAAACCAACAGACATAAAGATATAAAAATGTCAAAAAATATGGGTACAGCCGTCAACTATTTTTTTTATAATCTTAATCACTATAAAAACAAACAAATATGTAACAAAATTGTCATAAAACAATAACACAATGACGGGATGTATAAGTACAGAGTCACGTGAAATGGATATCTCCAAAAACGAAATGAACAGTAAAAGCAATATTCATAAAGACACATAAAAGGATACTTCAACACGTTATTAACGTTAGTACACATAATCTATACTTCAAGACCATTGCGTGTTATTTGTGAAGTTGATACGGAATATGACAATAACAATCAAAACCAAGGAGTAAACAAAGACTAAAAAAAACAAAGGACATTTACATCAACAGTTATAGATAATAAATAAGAAACAACACGAACTCCACTAAAAACTGAAATTTGGTGCGCCGGCAGGGTAAGCATTTATTTATCAATGATGTCTTGGTACCTTCCGATGAACTTTTTTTAGAAAACGGACGAGACGCTCTTTGACATAATCCTGGTCCATCAACTTTCTGGTGACGTTTTATAAAGTCTGATTAGGAGCTGCAAACTCTTGAATACCGAATAAATTTGGTAATGTATAACCTATAATAGTATGCAGGTGAAGTTGGTAGGAAAAATTGATAATTACAAATTTAAAATCGTCTCGTTTGTCATAGATTCTGGTTCTCAGATGACTGTGGATGTCAAAGTCTAGAAATGGAGGAAACCATGTCTGTTTCCTTCATTTCTAGTTCTGGGGGTATATGAATAGAAGCCAATCAGAAAAGTTCGGAATGGTAATGGAAAGAACATCATCAATATATCTCAATGTGAAATTAAATAACATAGCGTTTTGATCAGCTTGTTTTGACAAGAGTCTACAGGAACTCCTATTTGTATTTAAATAAGAAGAGGTCGGCAAGTAGAGGCTCACAGTTCGTTCCCGTAGGAATTCCGACAATTTTTGAAAAAGTCTATCTCTAAATTCAACAACTATGTTGCCAATAAGAAACTCCAGCATATTGACTCCTTGTTCCTTTGTGTAGCATGTTTGACCCTTATCCCAAGGCGATAAATTTATAGCGTAAAAACTATGCTACCATTTTTACGTTGAAAAGCATTGTAAACTATTCAATTTAACATGGGGAAATAGTGGTTTACAGGGTTGAAAAATCAAAGCTTTGATAGAACTAATTTCAGAAAAAGATCGAGATTTAAATTATCTAGAAATTCTTTAGAGGTTTTTAGATTCCACATATCGTTAATACCAGTACGCAAGTAAACAATTTTCAGTATTTCTGCGTGCAGAACTTTTGTCAATCTTATTGACAATTCTTTAGTCGAACATGCAGATAAGCCAGCAATGTACCATTGTTTGTACTCTATTTTGTGAAGCTTAGGTATCCAATACAAACCAATTTGTTGTTCAATTTAATGTTCATTGGAGCATTGAAGGACTGATGATTCGCCAAAATCTCATCCTTGTCAAAATATGTTTTTGTATGTGGGATTACCTGAGTGCTCATTTATTCCTAATTGTTTTACAAGACAATCGAAGTAGTACGCTTTACATACAAAGACGATATTATTTGAAACTTTGTCCACATGAACAACACCATACTTAGAATTTCACAGTCTCTTTGTCTCTAAAAACCGAATTGGATCGATCATTTACACATTTTTTCAACTTAAGAATGCGACGTTTTATCAGAGATCTGATTATTTTGACCAATTATGACAAAGTGTCCAGTCCAACTTCTTCTTCTAATCTTAGCACACGCTCTGGTGTTGTCAAATGGAATAGATGTATTCTAGTCTTATTGAAAAATGTACACATATCTTATAGGTGATAGATGCACAATTTTCTTATATATATGTTATAGATACCTTGAATATGAATACCTGGATAGTAGGTCGTCGATATATTGTACAATAAACTTAGCGAGTTAATTGACGATACAATATACACTTTTCTAGTAGTATGCCGTCGAAACAATGGACAATATATATACTTATATAGGTAGTTGTGGATACAATGTTAACCTTGTTTAATAGTCGCCAATACAACATGTATAATGGAAATTTGATTGCAAGTCGCCAAAACAATGAGAACTAGAGGCTCTAAAGAGCCTGTGTCGCTCACCTTGGTCTATGTGAATATTAAACAAAGGAAGCAGATGGATTCATGACAAAATTGTGTTTTGGTGATGTGATGTGTTTGTACATCTTACTTTACTGAACATTCTTGCTGCTTACAATTATCTCTATCTATAATGAACTTGGCCCAGTAGTTTCAGTGGAAAAATATTAGTAATAATTTACAAATTTTATGAAAATGTTAAAAATTGACTCTAAAGGACAATAACTCCTTAGGGGGTCAATTGACCATTTTAGTCATGTTGACTTATTTTTAGGTCTTACTTTGCTGAACATTATTGCTGTTTACAGTTTATCTCTATCTATAATAACATTCAAGATAATAACCAAAAACAGAAAAATTTCCTTAAAATTACCAATTCAGGGGCAGCAACCCAACAACGGGTTGTCCGATCCATCTGAAAATTACAGGGCAGATAGATCATGACTGAGTTAAAAGCCAAAAACTGAATTTTACCCCTATGTTCTATTTTTAGCCATGGCGGCCATCTTGGTTGGTTGGCCGGGTCACCGGACACATTTTTAAAAGTAGATACCCCAATGATGATTGTGGCCAAGTTTGGTGCAATTTGGCCCAGTAGTCTCAGAGGAGAAGATTTTTGTAAAAGTTAACGACAACGGACGACGGACGCCAAGTGATGAGAAAAGCTTACTAAAAATGTAAACTGATATACAATTTTTCGTTCCATATTGTTAATTTTCCTTTTTGAATGGTGATGTTCCTTTGGTACCATCTTACAGTTACCACAAATTACATAAAGCCTTAAATAATTTCTTCCCAAGATACAAAGATTTGGTTTTGAAGTTTGATTGTACCTGTAGACACCATATTTCAAACGGGATATCACATTTTCATTTTTACGGAGATGCTTTTTACTGTGCCTGTAAATTTAGAAACGATTCTGTCGATACCTGTATGATGGAATTGCACAATGTCAGGGTTTTCTCTGTGTATGACGTTTTTATACTAAACTAATTGGATGTTGGATGTGTACTGATTGATAATTTAGTCTTAGATGATTTTTTTTCTAAATTTGCCATTGTCATTGAACTAGCTGCGAGTAGTCTCAGATCTGTACGTAATGTCTATTTGATGTTGCTATGTACAAGTACCCAGCCACGTAAATGTAGTACTATTTATCCATCTGACGAGTGAAAGATTAACGAGTTTGACTGTCCCTCTTGTATCTGTTGTCCCTCTTTTAAGTCTCTTTCTGCTGATTTTTATTTGTCGTTCTTATGTTGTTCTGTTACACCACTGTCCCATGTTAAGGCAGGGTTTGGATTCCGCTAACATGTTAACTCCACCGGATTATGTACGTATGTTTCCTTCCCAAGTCCGGAGCCTGTAAATCAGTGGTTGTCGTTTGTTACATATTTGCTTCTTTTTTTTTTTACCTAAATCAAACCGTTAGTTTTCTCCTTTGAATTGTTTGACATTTGTGTTTTCGGCCTTTCTACAGCTGACTATGCGGTATGGGCTTTTGTCGCCAATACAATGAAAAATAACGTCTCCAGTGTCTGAGCAGAGAGTTGATGAACCAGGGGTATGTCAAAGAACAAATTGTATTTTTTCTAAAAGCAAAGTTTATCGGAAGGTACCAAGACCTTATTGATAAATATTCCGATCAGTTTCGCAAGTACTATTATACACGATGGTCTTGAAGCATAGATTCTGTATACTGACGTTGTTTATAATCTTAATAAGGTGTTACGCTATTCTTTAGTTTGTCTTGACTTATATTACTTTAACTGTTTAGTCTGTTTTTATTGATATCCATTTGACGTGGCTCGGTACTTGTACTTCCTGTACATATTTGTTTTGTTTTTGTAGTGATTAAGATTAAAACACAATGTTGACTGCTGACCCCCTATTTTTTTTAAACATTTTTGCCTATCTGTTTTGTTTTGTTCACGCATCGTTGTCAATATAATGGAATTTGATACGACAGTCGCAAAAGTGAGAGATTTATCGCTTTATAATGAGGTTCAACCCACCATTTTCTACATAAGAAAATTCCTGTTCCAAGTCAGGAAAATGACAATTTTTATCCATTCGTTTGATGTGTTTGAGCTTTTGATTATAGTCTTTCCGTAATGAATTTTTCTCGGAGTTCAGTATTTTTGAGATTTTACTTAATAACAATGTTTACAAGATCTCGAATATCATCAAAACAATAACAAATGTATACCTGGCTAGTTTGTCGTCGATACTTTTTAAAATGGCTGGTAAATTGTCGATACAACGACTTGTTACTTGTCAAACAAGAATGTGTCCACAGTACACGGATGCCCCACTCGCACTATCATTTTCTATGTTTAGTGGACCGTGAAATTGGAATAAATTCTCTAATTTGGCATTAAAATTAGAATGATATTATCAAAGGGAACATGTATACTAAGTTTCAAGTTGATTGGACTTGTATTTTATCAAAAACTACCTTGACCAAAAACTTTAACCTGAAATTTGCACTATCATTTTCTATGTTCAGTGAACCGTAAAATTGGGGTCAAAACTCTAATTGTGCATTTAAATTAGAAAGATCCTATCATAGGGCACATGTATACTAAGTTTCAAGTTGATTGGACTTCAACTTCATCAAAAACTACCTTGACCAAAAACTTTAACCTGAAGCGGGACAGACGGACGAACGGACGGACGAACGGACGCACAGACCAGAAAACATAATGCCCCTCTACTATCGTAGGTGGGGCATAAAAAGCGACAAATGTAGACTTTTACCATCTAATGTCAGATTGAAGACTGTTAATTTTATTGAATGAGGTGTATTCTGAATAAATATTGCACTTTCAGCATGATTATTTTCGATACAACTTGCGACTGACTATCAAAGTACTGTAGCCCTTTTCACAAAAAATCTTAAGTGTAAAATTTATCGTAAGTCTAAAATATTCCTTAACAATTCAATGAAATATTTTTATCGTAAGATTAATTTTACACTGAAGATTTTTTGTGAAAAGGGCTACTGATTTGTAATGTGCACATTGAAAATAAAGGCAATGGGATAAACCAGGTGTTTTATGCCCCCAAATATCCTACTGGTCTCATAATGTTATGCTCCGACGTTTCTTTTCCATTTCATCATTATAATGCTTGATTTAGAATACATGCATATGAATATGATAATGAATAAATAGAGTGTGCACGATTGCATGCTATACACATGTTGCATTAACAGTGTAAACAGCATCCAGTTAAACAAGATTGATCTGTTTATTGTCAAACTTGCGTTTTACATGCTATTAAAATAGAATTTACGTCAAGGAACTGCTTAGCTTCAAAACCTTTTTATTTATGAAATTTATAATGCTGAAATAATTTTAAAATCTATCAATCAAATTACCCATTATTTTATCGTAAATAGATATAAGAAGATGTGGTGTGAGTGCCAATGAGACAACCCTCCATTTAAGTTACAATTTGTAAAAGTAAACTATTATAGGTCATATTACGGACTTCAACACGGATCCTTGATTCACACCTTAAAACCCTCGTCTGAAACAATAGTGTATCACCACAACATAGAAAAACACACTATATAAATAACACATAGCTGAAAGAATGATAAATCAGATTGTTACCCCGAGAAAACATTGTCAGCCACGGCGAAGCCACATCAGACGATAGGACAACTGTCATAATCCTGACTTGGTATTATTTCTATTAAGTAAATGGTAGATTAACCTGATTTTATAGCTAGCTAAACTTTTATGACAGTCGCATACAATTCTATTATATTGACAACGATGACTGAACAAAACAAACAGACATAAGTAGGTAAAAATGTCAAAAGTAGTGGTACAGAAGTCAACATTGTGTTATTATCTTAATCATTTAAATAAAACAAATATGAAACAAACTTTTACCATGGCACAATACTACAATGACGGGATGTATCAGTACAGAGCCACGTCATATGTAACAAAGAAACACAAAAAGGCATGTAAACAAATTATATTAGTAAAAATAAAAGTCAGGAATACAAAATTATCATAGAGCAATAACATACTGACAGGATGTATAAGTACAGAGCCACGTCATATGTAACAAAAAAATATACAAATTATATAAGCAGCAAAGAAAGACAAGATTACTATAATTAGTATAGAACAATAACACAATGACGGGATATATAAGTACAGAACCACGTCATAGAAACGCTCAAAGGCATAAAGACAAAGCATTTTAGCAAAAAGACAAGAATACTGATCACTATTTCATCTGTGTAGCAAGGTTTACCATCTTGTTCACTACTAACAAAATATGCCGTATGGTATCCCTAAGTAATAAATTCATAGGTATGATACCTTTTTTATGGTGTAATGCATTGTGGATTATTTCTTTGAGACTATTTTTCAATTTCACACTTGGAATGTTGGTATACAGGAAATAGAACTCAAAAGTTTAAATAGGACTAATTGACTATTACCGCATATACTGTTTATATCAGTGTGACTATTTCCGTGTTCTAATTAAGAAACGATTCCTTTATGTGATGCTCAATTCTAATTCATATATGGTTGAAATTATATTTGTCGATATCTCTATACGAGCACTAGTTATACTAATAGAAAATTCAAAAGTGGAACTATAAGGCGGCAGAACCGATTGGATTTAGCAAAAACATTCTTATACACAATTTAAAGTGTACATATGAATATTGATTTATTTTTAAAAAGCTTCTATTGAATTTTATTGCAAACTTGTCTTCCACAGAAATTTTGGGTTTATTTGAATAGAGACGTCTAGCAATTGCTCCATGTTTTCTTGGTAGAAAAACACGACTGTTTGCAATGCGATAAGAGAGTAAATTATAATTATATTCAATTGCCTGTTTTCTAAAAAGCAACAATGTACAATGAAACAATTATATATACCCAAATATGATTCTCAAACAGCCTGTTCTAATGGGACAATCTGTCACACTTCAGACAGTGCGGGCTGGAAAAAACATGTCCTCTGAGTTGGACAGGCTGTCACTACCAGACAGTTCGAATTATTGCAGTTTGTCCTCCGAGTGAGACAGTATGTATGCTCTGTCAACTTTCTATGTTTGACCAACATGTACTCTGTATAAGTTGTCGTCGACTTTGTAAATAATCTCATCATAGATACCAGGACTAAAAATATATATTTGCGCAAGACGCGCATTTCGTCTACAAAAGACTCATCAGTGACGCTCGAAACAAAAAAAGTTTAAAGGCCAAATAATGTATGGAGTTGAAGAGTTGTCAAACACATCTAAGGTAATCTATTTCAGAGGTAGAAAAACCTTAGTATTTCAAAAAAAAATTTCAACTGTAAATTTATAATATGACCATATCAGTGATAACTCATGTTAAGACAGAAAAGCTTACATAACTTACAGCTATGTAACGTACTTAATTTTGTTCACTGAACGTCTTATGAGAATGTCGACCGAACCCCAATTGTATCCCTCATCCGCTTATATACTCCAGGGTAAATACAATATTTCTTGAATTGGGGTGTTTTCGAAACATTCCCCTTTCTATAAACACAATAGTTCCTCACAATCACCCATACCCTTCGGCCCAAACACTGACTTTCCCGCCATTCGTTAAACATGTATTGGTACAGTAAGATTATTCTTATTTGTAATCATAACGACCAATGAATATAACATTACCCACGCCTAATTTTAAATGCGTTCATCATAATTAAATAATTATTTTATACTAGTAAATAGGGTATATTCCTGGTTTTCTTGATATCAAGTACTTTACAAAACTTTTGAAACAACCTACTTTCATATTGTCCACCCTGGTGAGAGTGAATT
Source organism: Mytilus edulis (assembly GCA_019925275.1). Classification (NCBI taxonomy): domain Eukaryota; kingdom Metazoa; phylum Mollusca; class Bivalvia; order Mytilida; family Mytilidae; genus Mytilus; species Mytilus edulis. Next base: position 12,702,091 of record CM034353.1, read on the forward strand.
CAAGTCGGAACTCCGAATCGAGCTATTACTTCACCTCTACAATTATTTTGACAACATTACTTGCTTCCATATTGGGTATAGGGAAAGACTCTGTCCATTTAGTATAGTAGTGTGAAACAACTAATAAATACCGATTGCCATTTTCAGTTTCCGGAAGTTCCTAAGAATATTAATTGCTAACCTTTACATAGGACTTTTTGTCTCTACTATGGCCATTGGATCACGTTTCCTTTTCGTCGGGGTTTTCCTCATAACCCACTTATCGCAACCAGCGACATATGCCCGAATGTCAGATTGCAAACAATGTCAATAGTAAGACTAGTGGCCCGCATACTTTGCATTGATCCAGTAGACTATGCGGTATGGGCTTTGCTCATTTTTGAAGGCCGTACGGTGACGTATAGTTGTTAATTTCTGTGTCATTCGGTCTCTTGTGGAGAGTTGTTTCCTTGGCAATCATACCACATCTTCTTTTTTTTTTATATAAACTCTCTTTTTCGGTTAATGGAACTTACAGCTTCCGTGTTTGTTGTCGTAAAGTGTCTGAATACATCATGTTGGAGTTCTTAACTATTATACTGAATCAATAATGAACTAATAATATAAAACCTTTACCTGATAACTCATTGTATTTTGACTTTTGACCATCTGTCAGCCATTGCTTTCATTTTCAATTCTAGGTCGTTGGAATTAAATATGTCAAAGCAGTGTTGGCTGGCTAGTGAAACAGTAGTTGGACAACTCCTTTTTGCTTCAAACTGAGTACGTGCAATTGACTTTTACCGTATTCTTTTGTTTCAAAGTAACCGTTATTTATGTTTAACAAAACTACTGTTACCGTATAGTGATTATGCTTACATGAATATTAATTACAGTTATATACTAAGTATAAACAATAATGCGCAGTTTTTTTTTACTAAAAATTATATCATATATACAGATAAACATTATAACATTCCAAATGTCAAACTAACGACGTTAATATCAGAATAAATACCTATTCATATCAGAAATGATGAATATCAACGGTTTACAAGCAGGTATCTTGGCTAAAAAATGTGAGCATTCGAAAACGATGGTGGTCTGATGAATTAGGTGCAAGATATACAGGTCCATCAATTAGATATAAAGTACTTTTCTAGTGCGAGGGGTTCGCCGCTTAAAAACAACTAGAACACACCCGCGAAATCGCGGGCATATACAGCTTGTAAACTGTTGTAGGATAATTTTTTGTAAAAGATATTATGACTGGTGAATTTCACATAAGGTATCAAATAAAGCCCTCTCCCTTTTTCCAAAGTCCGTTATGTGTTTCCTTTCTGTTAAATTCAATTATTTTTCGTGTTTCTGGCCCTATACCACAATTATTCTTTCCCTTTGCTACAATGCATTTTTTTGGTAAAAGTCAAATTAAATTAAAAATTTGCACCACTTCAAACATGAAATAAATGAAACTGCTTATAAACCATTATTATTCTAATAAAATGTGCTTCTAGGACAATCCATCAGTGCTTTTCCTTTTGAGAGCACCTATTAACAGGCCAATGGTAGGACTTGAAGCTCGTATAAATAACTAAGGCTCATTTGAGGGGTGGTCTGAGGGGCCCTGATCCCGAAATCCCGGGCTTAAAGCATGAAATTCATATCCCGACATCCCGAAATTAAAAACAAAATATTCCCGCATCCCGTAAAGATCATCCCGAAATCCCGAGCTTAAAAACACCCTATCCAGACGTCCCGAATAAGTCCTGCCTCCCTCTAATCTCTACCCTACTTTCAATTTTGCCAAATCACTACTTTCACTTTCAACAATAACTTGTTTATGCCCCATTTATGGGAATTATGTTTTCTAATCTGTTCGTCCGTCCGTTCGTTCGTCCGTCTGTCCCGCTTCAGGTTAAAGTTTTTGTCGAGGTAGTTTTTGATGAAGTTGAAGTTCAACCAACTCGAAACTTAGTAAATATGTTCCCTATCATATGATCTTTCTAATTTTAATGCCAAATAAGAGATTTTATCCCATTTCACGATCCACTAAACATAGTAAATGATATTGCCGATATGGCATCCGTATACTATGGACGCATTCTTTTTTTCACATGTTTAACTTATTGCAATATATATATATGTAACTGGTATGACCTCTTAGATAGTAAATATTTCAGAAAAAAATAGACAGAATACAGCGAGTCTCTGTATATTATAGTAGTATAATCGTAGTTTACAGGTGGATAAACACGAAAACATGATTGTCTCTAAGGAGGTATAATAGTTGTGGTTCTTGCGATCTAAAAACCATGATATGGAGAACGCTCTGATTGGCTTATTTATTTTTAATTTTTGTAATCTATCATACGATTGGTTGTTCTTGTGCATGTTTAAAACCGGAAGTCTTATCTATGACTAAAAGTCAGTCTGATAACGGAAACAATATCCGGACACCTATTTTGTCGTTTTTCTCCCAAAATAGCTCAATCTGAATAATCATAAGAATGGATGAAAAATGCGACTATGCATGTTACATAAAGAACACAGAGGCATGATGATTAATTTATTGTGGAAGGAAGAGAAGCGACACACAAAATGAGTTCTTCTCGTTTAATAGTATAGATAAGAAACTGTTGGTTATTTTTCGTTTTATAAAACTAAAAAGTCTTAGATATGTTTTGTTTGATAACGAGAGAAACATTCACCATATATTAAAAAACATGAACTTAACATTTATAGGTCATTGTACCGCCTTAATCAATGAGAAAAACCCGCAAGAATTTTTTAATTTTTAAGAAATTTCCAAAAAACATTTGTATTGCGAATCTCGAACACTGATCAATTAGCTTTTTTTTATTGCGCCACAATCCATATTACTTTTGCGCTTAAATATTGCATTTCATTTGCGTCAATAAAACATGTAAATGCTATAGAAATACTGGATTACAATGGATCCAAACTGATAGGTAAAGTTCTTGTCATTTCTTATTGATTGGCGCAAATGCAATGTATCCTCGAACAACTTACACAAACATGTATTTTAAAAATTTGACTTAAAGAAAACACCAGTAAGGATTTAATGTGTTTAAGTGTTTGTGTTCATTGCTGCTGATAAGAGTTGGCAGTTTTTAACATAATTTATTCACAGCTGATCTAAACTAGTGAATAGTTAAGCATACTGAACAACGGTATTAATAGAGGCTTTGTCATGATACAGACACTATTGTTTTACGTTTGTTATTTCGGGCCTTTTTTAGCTGACTATGCGGTATGGGCTTTGTTCATTGTTGAAGGCCGTACGATGACCTATAGTTATTAATTTCTGTTATTTGGTTTGTTGTGGAGACTTGTCTCATGGACAATTATACCACATCTTCTTTTTTTATTTAGAAAGCTTTAACTTATTCGTGGTTTATTTTATTGTATTACCAGTGACTTGCATCTGGTTAATTAGCTGAGCAAATAGTGGGTGGTTATCTTTATAAGTTAGAAATCAAAATGCACAATAAGCAGAACCTACTCTTACATGGACAAAGGTCGTGTTGCTCATTGCAAGTCAACATTTGTAAAGTGTATACTAGTAAAATACATTATTAATACCGGAATTTTATTTTTGACAACCAGAACAGCATTAGAGAGTTTTTAGACATCGAGTATGTGAGGCGCAAAAAGAAAAGAACTTACGGGACACGTTATTTTCAAGCCAACAAATTGATGACAGGCGAGAAGCCTTAAGTGGGTTATTAACACATTTATTTCCCCTAAAATAGTTTCTTTTTGTTTGCTTGACGGCAAAACATTAGCTCTTCCTCAAAGGTTGTGTAAAATTACAGGTATGTAGATTCTGGTTTATCACCTTTTGTATTTTGCACCAACAAAAACAATGACAAGGTTCGCGTCTAATCAGTCTTGGAATGAGAAATATGTTGTATGTGTCACTTATGTAGGTGTTATAATCGTTCTGATAATGTAGCATTGATACTCATCTAACGTTTGCTTGTCTCATTTCATGACAACTGCAAGTATTAAATATTTAACACACGCTATTGGAATGGTAGGATTGCTAAACGCCTTGTTGATTGGTACAAAATATGTTATTAATTCTTCTATAACAATGACGTGTATATTTCATTGAGAAATGTTACAAATCTTGTTCATGAAAATATATATTGATTTAACTAGGAAGTTCATTGTGCATGTAATTCTTTATATATAATATCTTTGGAACATAGAAATCGATACCTTTCAAAGAGAAATCACATAAACTTGAAATCTTGGTAAACAGAAACACCGAGACATACATAATATTATTGTAAGACATATGATACATTTGATAGCAGCACAAGAGTTTATCTCAGAGAAGAAAATAATGCATAGGTTTTAAAACTTACTTTTTATCTGAGAGAATCATATTTTTTGTATTTAATGATTTTAAGAGGTCACACTTTTTCAACAATAATGCAAATAGTGGAACGATGTGAAGTTCTGTGCAATGATGGACACACTTTCCGTTTGATTAGGGACTTTATGATTGAATTTTCCTCGGAGTTCAGTATTTTTGTGATTTTACTTTTTTCAATAAATTTCTACATTACATTTCAATGTTACAAAGTTTTATTATATTTAGTTGTTTTATATCATATTTAGTTGTTTTATATCATATTTAGTTGTTTTATATCACATTTAGTTGTTTATCATATTTAGTTGTTTTATATCATATTTAGTTGTTTTATATCATATTTAGTTGTTTTATATTATATTTAGTTGTTTTATATTATATTTAGTTGTTTTAGATCATATTTAATTGTTTTATATCATATTTAGTTGTTTTATATCACATTTAGTTGTTTATCACATTTAGTTGTTTTATATTATATTTAGTTGTTTTATATTATATTTAGTTGTTTATCATATTTAGTTGTTTTATATCATATTTAGTTGTTTTATATTATATTTAGTTGTTTATCATATTTAGTTGTTTTATATTATATTTAGTTGTTTATCATATTTAGTTGTTTTATATTATATTTAGTTATTTTATATCATATTTTGTTGTTTTATATCATATTTAGTTGTTTTATATCATATTTAGTTGTTTTATATCACATTTAGTTGTTTATCACATTTAGTTGTTTATCATATTTAGTTGTTTTATATTATATTTAGTTGTTTTATATCATATTTAGTTATTTTATATCATATTTAGTTGTTTTATATTATATTTAGTTGTTTTATATCATATTTAATTGTTTTATATTATATTTAGTTGTTTTATATCATATTTAGTTGTTTTATATTATATTTAGTTGTTTTATATCATATTTAGTTGTTTTATATCATATTTAGTTGTTTTATATTATATTTAGTTGTTTTATATCATATTTAGTTGTTTTATATCACATTTAGTTGTTTATCACATTTAGTTGTTTATCATATTTAGTTGTTTTATATTATATTTAGTTGTTTTATATCATATTTAGTTATTTTATATCATATTTAGTTGTTTTATATTATTTTTAGTTGTTTTATATCATATTTAGTTGTTTATCACATTTAGTTGTTTTATATTATATTTAGTTGTTTTATATTATATTTAATTGTTTTATATCATATTTAATTGTTTTATATCATATTTTGTTGTTTTATATCACATTTAGTTGTTTTATATCATATTTAATTGTTTTATATCATATTTAATTGTTTTATATTATATTTAGTTGTTTTATATCATATTTAGTTGTTTTATATCACATTTAGTTGTTTATCACATTTAGTTGTTTTATATCATATTTAATTGTTTTATATCATATTTAATTGTTTTATATTATATTTAGTTGTTTTATATTATATTTAGTTGTTTTATATTATATTTAGTTGTTTTATATCATATTTAATTGTTTTATATCATATTTAGTTGTTTTATATTATATTTAGTTGTTTTATATCATATTTAATTGTTTTATATCATATTTAGTTGTTTTATATTATATTTAGTTGTTTTATATTATATTTAGTTGTTTTATATTATATTTAGTTTTGAGTTCTATGGACATTCTTAACGAAATACAGTAATTTAGTAAACCTTTTCTTCTATCAGATTTGTAGTTCTTGTTTTGACAATCTGATTCTTGCTGATGAAATATAAAGTAAAGATGTATAATTACCGACAAAGAACTGGCAGTTTTTAGTTGATTGTTTACAGGTTCGAGTTGTTGGAAAATACTCCAAAAACTTGATAAAAATTGATATATTTCATTACATTTGTAAACACCGCCAAAAAAAGGAAAAAACGGACCAGAATATAGCCGCAGAGAACTACTTTGAGATTATCCCGTCTCAAGTGTCCACCAAAACTAGATGACCATAATAACGATAATGATTTACCGAGTTATTAATCAAGCGCAATTTGCCAGCCTATTCAAAGTAGGGGTACTCTGAAAATTGAAGGGACAACTTTCTTAAAGTGACAGACAATTACAAATTAAAAAAACACTTTTTTATGGTTTAATTGTATGGTAGTTGGTCGATCTTTTCTATCATTTATACTTAGTTTGCAACATTTTGTTTGGTCAAATAATGGGGATGCAAAATATATGGTTTTGTTAGGCAAATAGTTAGACTAAGGGGAACAGAGTTTTGACCCGTTGATTGTTGACAGTGTAAAGAAGAGAAGAATGACGATGAAAAAGAAAAGGGGGGGTGTGACTCAGATAAACCGGAAACAGTATTTGTTCCACATTTGTCGTATTACGAATATATATGTAGGACTCTGAAGTGCGATGGGGACGCTAAAGTACGATGGTCACGCTAAAATGCGATGGTATACGCTAAAGTGCGATGCTTACACACGCTAAAGTGCAATGGTCCGCGAAAGTTTAGACGTAAGAAACGTTGTTGGATTATGACGTTAACAGTCGTTTATACCAGAGACATATATACACATATGTTTTTATATGTCTCTGTTTATACAAATAAAAAATGTACAAGCTAGAATATATATTACAACTTATAAACCAAGCAGCCAAAAACCAAGTGTCCATGACTTAATTAATTTAAACCGAACCGTGCTTTGTCGGCTAAAGCAGATGTGTGTTTTTTTCGGGTGCTGGAAGGAGAACTTGTATCTGAAGTTTACTTTATAGATACAAAGAAGTATGCGTATACGTATCCTGCATTTATTGAAAAACGGATACATTTAAATAATTTTTACGTTAATTGAAGTTTTATAAATAACTTTGCGGTCCCCGTTAAAATATTGTGGATCTTATGGAACAGAAACATATGTTAAATAAAGGTACATGTTTTCAAGCGTATATATACCATGCACTTAAATCACTACCGGTAAATTATAAAGCCTATTAGATATTTAAACCTAAGCTTACTAGCTTTTGCAAAAAGATTTTTTTTAATATCCATGTACTTTAACATTTTAGTTTTATATAATCTTATCCGTTTGGTTCATCGCACTTTAGCGTGCTATACCATCGTACTTTAGCAAACAAACAACCATCGCACTTTAGCGTGAGACACCATCATATTTAGCGTAGACCATCGCACTTTAGCGTGAACATCGCATTTTAGAGTACCATCGCACTTTAGAGTCCTACATATCAATGATTCATTACCAGTGATACATAATAGTATATATAAAGATAACAAGATGTGGTATTATTGTCAATGAGACAACTATGCAGCAGAGGCCAACGAAATAGAAGTTGACAATTATAGGTCACCACAAAGCCTTCGTCAATGAACAAAACCCATACCGCATAGTCAGATATAAAAGGCCCCGAAATGACAAATAAAACACAGTTCAAACGAAAAAACTGATACGACCCGAACGATAAAGATGTATGGACTGTTTGCTTAAAGTGTAGTAGTTATAGACGTGAAGAGCAATACATTTTGCTGCTGTTATTGTTGTTGTTTAAAATTCGTATATTTCATAGTAAAGTTTGTTAAGAAAGAAGAAGAAAATGTTCATACACTGTATAACCTTGCGCTATTTGACAGACGTTCATTGTTCAAAAGTTGATGTTTAAATCCATGTTGAACCACAAGTATTCCCGAATCTTTACCGTGGTAATTTAAAATAAAGAATGTTATACAGTAAGAGAGTTAACTCGAGTTGTTATTACTTTTATCGATGAAGGCATTGATTTTATGAAGTTTGACTTAATATCATCGTTGCATATGAATGGAGAGATGTAGAGCATAGTCTTTGGAACAGCAATCAAACGAAGAAAAAAACTCCATAGTTATTTCGAAGCGTACGTTCTTTCACATTAGACAACTGTTATATACAATTTGTCACCCATTCCGAATCTTGAGAAGTATAAATTTACGATAGACGAGTTCAAAGCCCACATCAAAACCTAATCCTTTTGTCCCTTGTGTAGAAGATTTCATTCAGAAACGTCATAAAAAGTTCATAAAGACAGAACTTTGTGCAATGCTTCACATAATCTCAATACAGAAAAACAGAAGTAATAATATTATTCTTGGTTCAAACTATAAATTAGCAAATAGATGCTCATCCCGAAATAATAACAGATGAACTGATCAACAGTATTACTTCTATGAATATGCACATTATGTCAATACGATTTAGATCAGTTTTTTGAATTTATAAATTTTATTACCATTAAAAGTTGTCTGTGTAATTGCATTTTTTTAATTGGAAACATCACAATAACACTATCAATGAAATTAAAATTTAAAGTTGTATGAAAGGTTGGCGCGTTTATCATGAAGATATGAAAAAAGTTGTTCACGATAACTAATCAGTTAAAATAACAGGTATAAATTTGTCCGGTTTCACTGACATTCTATACTTTTTTAGACTGTTTGCATAAATCTGTAATTGACTGTCTTTTAAAAGTATAAATGCTTAACATTTATCATTTATCATTTTCCATATTCAGATCAGTTTAGAGACTTCTAAATCGTTACAAAATTTTCAAAGTCTAACATATCGTTCAATTACGTATACTTTTCCTTTTCCTTAGAAGAAATGGTAAACTTGTAAGTACGTTCTTGAATTTTGTAATTATAATTTGAGAAATTTAGTATAGTAATTAGTCAAACAACAACAACGTTGTTGGTGGTTTTTCTTCAAAAACAAACATAAAAATAATATTGTTTATATGTGTAATAAAGACATTGGTTTCTTGTGTTTTCGAGTTCACATTCGAAAGTATAGACGAAAGAACTAACTTACAAGAAGAATTTTTAAGACAAATTCATTAATAAATGTAAGAAATTCAATACAAAGAAAAAAAATAAAGAATAACACGCATGTACTCGTTAATCCAAAATTGTTAAATTTCTTTTTAAAATTTGATTGCGTAGTACGTACCGTAGCTATCTAGTAAATGAACATGAGTCTGAAACGGTAATTTTTATCTGTACAGGATCAGAAAAGTCAGATCAGAGCATAAATTATTCAGTCATGTTCAGCTTTATAGGCTTATCCACCGCGGTAAATACAGTGCGGTTTAGACAGATCGCTTTCAGTACTGTTCAGTATTATGTTGATGTGAACAGGTAAATTGCAGCTACTGGACAGTCTGTAAAAAACTGAACAGATCTTAAATGACAGCAATAGAAATGTCTAAACAGTACTGAATTTACAGAAATGTACAAGTCTGAAATTTGACTGAAAAAGTGGAAATAATTTTATGTTTCAGTCTTCTAAAGAGCTGTTTAGAGCAAAATTACCGCTTTAGATCAAATTAGTTTTCAAGGGCCTGTTACATGGCTGCCATGTTGTAATACATATGATTTCTTCCAAATTTGTATATCAGATTATCAGAAAGTATTATGAATGCCTGTATCGCATCAAATAATATTTTAGTTTCCAGTTATTTTATGAAACATAAAAACAAACCAGTTTCTCGTTTTGTTTATATAGATTAGACCGTTGGTTTTCCCGTTTGAATGGTTTTACACTAGTAATTTTGGGGCCCTTTATAGCTTGTTGTTCGGTGTGAGCCAAGGCTCCGTGTTGAAGGCCGTACTTTAACCTACAATGGTTTACTTTTTAAATTGTTATTTGTATGGAGAGTTGTCTCATTGGCACTCACACCACATCTTCCTATATCCAGTCATATAAACAGTTTCTTAAGAGGTTATTATAACCTTTTTAAAAAGAAAAGTCATTAATACTGTCATCACAGCTAACGTCATATTAAATTGGCTTTCTCTCCACTGTTTGTTTGGTGCAAATAAACCTTATTTGATGATAAATGATACGGGTTTATAATACTACATTCATAAACATTCAAAATTGTCTTCTATGAATATCAAAACAAAAAAACCTGAGAAATGTTCATTATATTAGGAAAAACTATTTGCAGTCATATTCACATGGAGAAGTGTTATGTTCATTAACCACAAACTTAGCGTCTGGTTAAAAGTAGAGCATTTTCTGAACAGCTATTGATCAATTGTATAATGACAACAATTGAAACGTTTCCCACAGAAATTGTGCGAGGACTTCATGTTTGTTTGTTAGGAGGGTTCTATACTGTTAATGTTTAATGTTTAAATGCGAATTCAACTTGTATGTCGTTTTCTTTTTTTATATATACAATATCTTGAGTGGGTTAAGATTTAAACAATTGTTTAACTCCTTGAGCCTGTTGACATGAAAGAGTCAAACACAGTCATGGTTAGCTCATGGGTTTTAATTTCCTAATTAGTCTAGTTATCTCACTGAAACATAGCAGATAGGGCACAAGACGTTCTTAACTTTAATATGTATATGAAAGGATATACCCTTAGGTCAAACCTGTTGGTCCCAACCTCCAAACACCAGAGCTCAACTGTTATGTTCAAAAAGAGCAAAAGTCCTGTAGAAAAAGCGGACATATATTTTTAAGGGCAAATTTCATTATATTGGAGCGCAAGTGTCCGTTTAAACACTCATATAGGTCAAACCTGTTTGATCCAAGTCCCAAACACCAAAGTTGAAATAGCTCAAAAGTAAAAGCGTAAATGTACTGCATCATGACGTGCATATATATCCGTCAAAAATGTAAAAGTCCTTTCAGGAAGAAGAAACGTCTCACACTAATATTATAACATTTAGGTATTCTTATGGCCCGGAATATAGAACTTATTGTGTGTAATTCATAATCCCAAATTAATAAAATGGACGAAATAGAAAAGGACAATTATATATATGTATTTATTGTAGAGAACAATTATGTAAACATGTAGTTTTTTTTATTAAGTTTTGTTTTGCCTGGAGAACAATAAATCATTTAGAAAGAAATTATCAGCAAATTTTGTTTATATTACATTTGAGAGTACCCGATACTCCAATCGTACAAAGCAAAATTTTAGTTTTTGAATACTCGTTACACTAATTTTTATAGTGCTGCTTTTTCCAGTCAACAGTTGTAAAATACATCTAATATGTCACTTAATTTATTTGTTTTTTTACAACGTTTCTTTCAAGTTTTATTAACATCTTATCCTGTCATTGGTTGTGTTAAACAGCTAATGAAGACAAGCACTGCAAATTTTCTTGAGCTTATAATGGAACGTTTTAAATCTTTCCCATGCATTTCCGAATTTATAAAAAAAAAATAGATCGTTTATTTTCAATTAAAGTCCTAATTTCACTGGGGGGGGGGGGAAAAAAAGGAAAAATTTGTCTATATTTTTCCCAACAAACTACGCTAAATTGCCCCTTTAAAACCCAAGAGTAGTATAGTGGTTCCGGGAAAAACAATGAAAACATTATATTTAAACAGTGTTTCCTTTATTTCCCTACCTGGGGAATTTTTCACGAAATTTTTTATTTCCATCACCAAATGTTTCAGAAATTTTCGGGAAAAACAAAAATGACAACAAACTTTTTTGGGGCTTGGGCCCCTTGGGAAACCCCAAAATTTTGTAGCGGTGTGCCCCAACCCGGGTTTTTTGGGACATAACAACGTAAGGATTTCCCCAAAGAAATTACATTTATGTGGGAGGGTTTTTAAGTCGTTTTTTACTCCAAAAATGCCACTTTTTTCCGGGCCAAAGTCTGCCCGAAGGCTGTAGACAATTTTTAGCTTTTTTTAAGCCGTTTCCCTTTTACCGTTCCAAAAGTACAAAGAAGCGTGGATGATTTGTGTATTTTTTTTGGGGACGTATTTCTATCCGG
>CM034353.1:12714332-12809540 GCA_019925275.1 Mytilus edulis
TCTGAAAACATTGTCATCGTCCGAATTCTCTTCGCCATATTGAAGGTTGCTAAGTAAACAGGAAGTCCTATAAAACTCCAAGGCGTTCCAAACAGACAAGTGATTTTGGCGGGAAAATTTGAAAGGAAAATGAATGGGAAACGAGGGTATTTAGCTTTAACAAATTTCAAAAATCTGATATACATTACTTTGAATATGAATAAAATTGTGTTTGCTTTTATATAACAGCGTAGCTATTTCTACGACAATTAAAATACTTGTTAAATCAAAATAAAACGTTTTCCCAATTTTCCCCCAATCCGCTCGGAACATCTCTAAATCTTGTGTAGCTTCTTCGGAGGCTACATACAATGTTTATTCATCAAGCGGATTTTAGTCCAACGAGTATTTACAAAACATTGAAGAAAGAAGAGTAAATAAAGTTTATATCAGGTAAAGAAATGAAGTCAACTTTGACAAGAAATGCTCCAACAATAAATATTACGAAAGCCCTGTCTGATTTTTGGGCTGACAATGACAGTTTTAGATCATCATCATCACGTCTTATGTTTTTTATGAACTTTTATTGACAATAGATGCATAAAATTGGATACAAAATGCATCAACGAGAAGTTCGTAAATGGAAAAATTGTATTTTTAATACATAGAAAAATGTCATTGGTATTTTGTATGTTAAATCGTTTCAATTTTCAATAAACAATGATAAAATATTTTTCAAAATGGCTGCTTCACAATCACATGACCCTCAGGGAAATTCCCATTGGGAATACCCATAATGCCCATCCCAGTAGTGAAGTATTGTAAAGCTGAAAATTACCGTTGTCATTAATCATTGTAAGTAAATAAACAATATCTGGTTAATTTATTTTAATGGAATGGAATTAATACATGTCATAGATAAAAGCATATCATTATAATATGATTTTGAAACGGAGATATTGCACAACTTTACATTAAATAAAAACTTCCTTGTTGATGGAGACATTTTATTTGTATATTTTTCTTATGGTATTGTTTATCCTTGCAAAGTTTGCTGATGATGCTCAGTTAATCACTTTATAAGAGAGCCGTGGTGTAGTGCATCGGACTACTACTATCACAAAGGTTCCTGGTTCGATTCCTGTTTGGGATAAAAATTCCAGGGACTGAATTTTCGGCTCTCCCTTGACACCATTTGCGAGTATGGTCTTGAGGAAATGATGATAGTCCGTTGGAAGGGGACGATAAATGGCTGACCCGTGTTCAGAGAGAGCCATATCTCTTGCACGTTAAAGACACCCTTGTAAATTTCGAAATAGAGTAGGCTAATGCCGCTACAAGGCAGCACTCGCAACCGCAAAGTGGAAAGGGATTATTATAAGTTGCAAAACTTGTTTCCCAATCCACTATAAATAAATATGTTTAAACTATTAATCACTCTTTAATAAAAAAATTATATCAATTATTTCAACATAATGTTGAGAATGGAAATGGCGAATGTGTCAAAGAGACAACTTAAAATGTTTTGTAAGACCCTTCCCTATACCTCTAACCAATGTAGAATAATAAAAATCGCACAGTAATGAATACAGCAAAACTCAGTTTAAAAGAAGCATAGAGTTTGATGTGTAAAAATAGGTAACAAAAGAAACTAATCAAAATCAATTAACAAAGGACTACTAGCAGTAAAGTTCTGAGGTCCCATCTACAGATCTCAATTTAACTGTTAGAAAGATTATGTTTTCATTGTACATGTTGTATGAAAATCAAGCACAATCCCTCCCATTAATGGTTTAGAATCATACATTTTTGTACCTGTAACCATCTTAAAATATATGAGAAGAACCTAACCTGTATCATGCCAACAACTGGTTTTAGAATAAGTTTGTTTAAATTAGGATATTGTTATAGTGCATTTATACCTTAACCACAGGTGTCAAAAGATCTGAATAGAACTGCCCCCCTAGGCAAAAATGTAATAAAATTTATTTTTGGAATACTTTTTATACATCTGCCAAATTTTCCCGCCATATAATGGTATGGTGATGATTTCTACTAAAGACTTGGTGCCAGACAATAGTTGCAGATAAATGTAGTCACTACTGATCTCTATGGAATTGTCCCACAAGGTTCCAAATCACAAAATAAAGGTTGGGATTGATTTTCTGGGATTATTGTCTACAATTGTTTAGGAAGAGCCCAAAAAAACATTGTAACTTGTGTCAAAATAAGAATTTTAAGTGTATGGATATCTATGACTAAATTCCATACCTCTAAAGGAAGGTTTCTCAACTTCTGATCTATTAATTTTGGGGAATTGGATAGACTAGCACTCCAGAAGTATGGCAACATTCTGCATTCATTTACCGTAATTATATAATTATGCAAAAAATAGGGATGAGAATGTTACATATTTCCCCAAAATTTGGTTCAAAGCAGAAGTTCAATCCCTTTGAGTAATAACATTTTATCTGTAATTATTGACATTAATCTACATTATGAATCAAATGAGAAAATAAAAATTGGGGATCCTATAAAACATGTACAATGTAATACATGTAATAGTTTAGAAATTAGGGGTTAAAACATTTTTTTTTAAGACTTAGTATAAATTGCTTATTTCTTGAACAATTTCTATAGGGTATAATTAATAGACTTGAATTACTTTAGGTTTTTAACCGGATTTTTGTGACAAAAATGTCGGTTATTGATTTGGGGATGTACGGCGGGAGGCAAACAAATGTTGTCCGTGCATTTACTCATGAACCGTTCAACCAAAGCTTTTAAAATTTTATTATAATGTTACTGACAACAAAATGGAGGTCAAGTTCAATAATGACGATTTTGACTTTTACCGTTCAGGAGTTACGGTTCTTGAAAGTTTAAAAAATGTTGTTTCCAGTCGTGTCCGTGCATTTACTCGTGAACCTTTCTACTAAAGCTTTTAAAATTTTAATATGTTGTTACTGACAACAAAATGGAGGTCAAGTTCAATAATGACGATTTTGACTTTTACCGTTCAGGAGTTACGGTTCTTGGAGTTTAAAAAATGTCGTTTCCAGTCGTGGCCGTGCATTTTCTCATAAACCACTCAACCAAAGCTTTTGAAATTTTATATGTTGTTACTGATGACAAAATAGAGGTCAAGTTCAATAATGACTATTTTGACTTTTACCGTTCAGGAGTTGTGGTTCTTGAAAGATCGTAAAATGGCGTTTCCATTCACGTTGTTGCATTTACTAATGAACCATTCAATCTAAGCTTTTCAAATTTTAATATGTTTATACTGACTACAAAATGGAGGTCAAATTTGATATTGACGATTTTCACTTTCAGCATTCATCAGTTATGGTTCTTGTGATATTGCCAGGACACAAATAAATGTTAATAAATATGGTTTGCTGTCTTTGTGACAGCCTCTTGTTTAAAATGCTGTATCTAACCAATGCTTACCTTGTGTTTTGATGATGGATTTTGGGCCATATTATCAAATTTGTGAAACTTCTTAGACCAAATTTGTTCTGTGTCAGAAACCTACATGTATGCTGTGTCAAATATTTAAACAGAATTGAAATCCAAATTTGAATACTGTGTCCAAAGATCAATTTTATAAGAAAAGAGAACATTTTCAAAAGTTTGATATTGATGTGAACACTTTCATCTTCTATTTCTGATCACTAACAGTAATATAAAATTAATGTTCCTGTACATCATGTACATGAATGTCAAAATTAGTGTGCATGTAAATTGCAGGATAAAAACAATACATTGTATATGTGAATGATCGGGAATATAAAATGCTTTTGTATCACTCAAATTCAAAGTTTGAGAAATAAAGGCTTTGGGGAAAACATAAACTACATGTATATATGTACAAATGTATCTGTTTTATTTTAAATCAAAAGTGCTGCATTAGTTTAGTTATGAAAGGTACTTTAACATGCATGTACATGATGTATGAGATCAGATTTTGAAAAGATAGTTTGTGTTCAATAAAATTTCTGTTTTTTTTTTAAAGGGGAAGTGACATGGATCTTGCTGTACATGGTTCCAAAGGAAAAACACAAATGGTGGTTGATAATGGCAATACATCAAATGTTCATGATGACGACAGAAATGTCCGAGGAACAGGTAAATTATTTACAAAACTAAAAAATTATCTGCAGTATTACCAAAATTTCCAGATCTAACATTGTCGGGCTGTTTAGATCAATTATTTAGCTATAGATATACATGTATATGCAAGAATGCAATTTGAGAGAACTTTTCATTTTAATTATTGGATAGAATTATTTGCATTATCACAGATGACTCCTAAATTAAATTTTTACTTTACATTGAATTTACACACAAAAAAACTACAACACAAACTAATGCATGTACGTCTGCAAAGGAATAATTTTCAATCATTTCTAAAATTTCTACAAATGAGAATATATGTTTTTTTCATTTACTTTCAGAACTTGATGTATTTACTCTTAGGAATCACCTTTCTGGTGGAAAATCCCTACAGTTATCCTGTGCAGAAGCTCGTGTTATTGACCCCCGGGATGATGAGGATTTGCAGACACTCCAAAGAGATTTTGCAAATCTGAATCCAAAAAGTCCACTTAGTCCCCCTAACCTAGATGTTCAAACAGAGGTTTCTAATCCATTTAAAGTTCAAGACCAGCTTGATGGGAAACCTACAAAAGATGCAAGGAGTGACCCAAGATGTGACCCAAGATTTATTCCACAGACTACAACAAGAGCTTATCAGCCAACTGACTCTCAACCAAGATTTGGACAACCTAGTGATGCACGACAATCATGTGGTATGGTGGCACAAGCATCAGGTGGTGTCAGACAACCATCAAAAGTCCAGGTTGTAGCCAATCAGACAGAAATCGATCAAAAAAATGTTGCTGCTCAAATACAGAAGCTGGCACAGAGCCACCATGAGCCGTGGAAAGTAGATCTGATTAAAAAAATTGTTAGACAATACCAGAAAGCTAAGAGATGTGTCCCTGTTGCACCAGACACAGATGTAGAGAATACGTTTGAAGTACCAAAGGAGAAACAGTTCCAAGTGCATGTTATTCCTGACGATACACCAGAAGAAGACATGACCATCACAATCAGTGATGATAATTCGTTTCATGACATCCGCCCAGAGAGTAAACCATCAATTGGAAATGTACAACCACAACCCCAGTTGAGAACCTTGAGTTGTCAGCCCTCAAGTGCTGATACAAATGACATTCACCCTACCAGAATGGCTATAGAACAACTAAATCTTTCTAATTATTTCAGAAAGCATGAATTCATGAAAGGGTAAGACTAAGTAACTGTGTTAAAAAAATACAGTGTCAATATTTTTCTATATAGACAGAAAAATTACAGTCATTCCTTAAATTATTTCAAGAAAAAATTGAATTCAAAAATAGGACATCATACCTTGTTTGCACTGTCATCTGTCCTTGTAAAGTGTAAGAAGGAAAACACATAATAATTTAAAAATATTAATTTAATAGGTTTAAAAGGGGTTAAGGAATTGACATCAATCATAAATACAGGCTCTTCAGAGTCTTGAGTTATTTGAACATTTCTTTTTCCTATATTTTCACCAACCTTACTAAATATATATTATCTTTCTATTTATAGATATGTATTACCAGGCACACAGGAATCGTTGTCACACCTATTGAGAGTTTATACTACACAGCCTGCAGAGTTAGCTATTGGTTGTCATGGAATTCTGACAACTCGAGTAAGACATTTGTTTAATACTAGTATATTTCGTCAAACATACCACATGAAACCTTACCTTCAACTACTGGACATGCTATAAATAATTCTAATGCAACATCGTTTGTAACGTTCATTTTGATTGGATAATGCACTAATTTTCATAGCATCAATTTACAATTGATGCTATGAAAATGTACGCACAATCACATACCACATATGAAAGATTTTAAACGTTTGCTTTAAAGTTGTTTTTTTCTATCAGTTTCATTAAAATGGAGATAACAATATAGTATTTTAAGCTCCGACGGGTGATTTGATGGTCGCAAAAAACTGTTTACTGGCTCCACTAAAGTTCCGCCAGTAAACTTAATTTGCGACCATCAAATCACCAATTGATGCTGTCAAAGCTTAAAATACAATACAGTTATTTCCTAAAAATAACACTTACAAATATTGTGCATCAGAAGTTCTGAATTGACCTGCATCACAACACTCAAACTTAACATCTTAAAACAAGGGGTGTATATATGCTAAGAAATGTTAGGAGCTGTATGTTCAAAAAACCTAAAAAAGTAAAGCAAAATTAATCTTAAGATCAAGTTAGGGATGATAGGGAGTAGGATAAATGATAAACACTTGTAAGTGAACTACTAATAATTAACCTTGAGTAGGACTTAAAAAACAATGAAATCATTATTGAATGCATATATTGTCTTTATTGCCACTATCAGATATTTAATGAACCAACATTTCAGTAATAAGTACATATCCATTGGAGATGATTACTGTGCATCATTTATGCAAATAAAAATAATGTCTTTAGTATTCAGATATCTTGTATATTTGAATTGCAAATTGTATAAGTTTTACTTATATATTTATAACAATCATATAAGTTGTGTTTATTTTATTTACAGAACAACCAGCCAACTGAGTTAGGAGAGTACGAGGAATTCGAAGGTTTTGGCAATGGTCATAAATTTATTAAAATTGCTGGTAAGGGATCATATGGCTGTGTCAAACTTTGTCAAGACAACATTACCAGAATGGAATTTGTTAAGAAAGAGGTTAGTAAAATACTTATAATAAATAACTTTCATATATCAAGCTCACCTGGTTTAAAAATTCAGTACTTGAGTGAATATTGTTGCAGAAACTATTCTTTTGTTGTACACTTGATAAAAATATATAAATTTTGAAACTGATAAAATATAAAATAAGGGCAAAGATTGAATTATATTTTAAAGAAAGATTTTTTTTGCATAACAAATTATTTTTGTCAGGTATGGGTCTTCGTTCATATCTTATATATACAAATATATAGTCACAAATATGTATGATTTTACAGATATTTAAGCAGGATAACATCTTCCTGTATGAAGTAAGAATCCTTAGTGAGCTGCACCACATGAACATTGCTGAATTGTATGGATTTGTATTAAGAGATGGGGTACCAGAAATCCTTATGGAATATGCAGGTTTGTTATTTACTGAACAAATTTGAAATACTTTCAGTTTAGACATTCTAGCTCAAAAGATCAAATTCCATATTTCACTAATTAGATTTTATCAACTGTTTATGTCTTGATTCTTTTAAAATTCAAAGTGTGTTGTTCTTCCCATACTTTTTAATAGATATAAGCTTAAATTTGAACATTTTTAAATTTCAAGAAAATGTGTTTTTGCTGATATGGATAGGTCTTTTGGTTTGTCAGCATACTTTTTTCGATATTTAGTCACTGTACAAAGTCAAGTCTTTATTACTTTTCCTTTGTTTCCATAGTCAGATCATGATTCTGGCCAAAATATGGAATACAGGTATGTTCATAATAACATAAACTACCTGATATTCATACAAATATATTTTGTTAAAATCTTTTTCTCAAGTTCAGTGCCAAATATAAAACAGACATTCATTTGTGTTCCTGCAGAATAACAGTTTAAATGTATTTCAGGAATAAGTCTGATTGAATACACCACAACAGCAGACGCTTCATCTGATGATCTGAAAGAAGACAAGATTATTGATATGTTATACCAAGGATTGTCTGCCCTTGAGTATCTTGACAGCAAGGGGGTCATTCATTATGACATTAAACGTAAGTTGTAAAATAGATAAGATCAATAAGAAATATGATTTCAAATAAAGGTTTCGACCTAGATTTCAGGTTTCTCTGAAAATTGAAAGTGGCAGAAGGAGCGAGGCAACATGGTGTCGCATTGGCACAAATTCTTGTTCATCACATTTTGTTGAATAAAGATTTCATGCTCTTAAATTTTTTTATTGAGCATGTTGTCGTCACTTTTGGTACTTCAGTCCATTTTAACAAAAAGTTTGAATATGATTTTTAGTGTTCCCTGTGGAGTAGGACCTTATAATGTAACATAACTACTAACAATCAATCGTAGTACTCCAACTCACTAGAATATATTTGATTGGCAGATAAAACCTTGAACATACAGAGAAAGACAAAAGTTGTATGTTTTCCTATCAGTTAATCTGGGTTAAGAATTCAAAATTAGTATCAGTTATTGTTGAATCCATGATAACTCTTCCCACTTTCTACCTACCTGCACCACTCTTGGTTTACAACTTGCCCCACTTATGAAAAAGAATAAAAATCCTGTTGAGATTACATCTGCCAACTCGCCCTGATGAATACAATGTATAGGAATTTCTCCACTTATGAAAAAGGGTTACAGTGTTCTCCCCAGGCCGTTTTAGCGTCGCGGTACCGCGACGCTATATTTCTTCCCGTGACGCTATAATAATTACCGCGATGCTATAATTATTTTCAGGATGTTATTTTTCTTGTTCCTAAATTTTGAACTTTCATCTAATTACCACTTATGATCATAAAAAAAATATATCACTTTTAATTGTAATCCCTTCAAGTCGGACAATAGAGGCAATTTAGAGTGGTTAAATAGGTGTTAATTGCCCTTTGGGTGATAACTGTTTGGATACGAATACCCCAAGCTGTCACTTTGACATGATTAATACCACGTGGTTTGCAATCGGCAAATTTCGACAAGGAGAAAACGTAATCAGAAAATCATAAAAAAATCGAAATATATGTTTGCTAAATGAAATTTCAAAGAAACAAACAATTTTTCTCTTTTAAAATGAGATTGAGTCTTAGCTTTTTACGACTTTTGATATATTAGTATTACTTTCTTTCTCTTCCTATTAAATCGAGAGTGAAAATTTTGATTTTGGGCAAAATAAGTTTTGTACTTTCTTTAGAAAGTGATCAAAATTTGCTTGTGCATATGTTTCATCCATTTAATGCATTAAAAACGCCATATTCATTCCAAATCTCTTGTCAAACATTGTTTATTTTCGTATTTTTCATTGCTTTCGGCGGCCATTTAATATTTTAGTGTAAACTACTGATCGGAACCGGACCAGATATGACAAAAATCCGCATTTTACAATAATAACTACATATGCACAAATGGCACAGAAGACAGAAAACAATGATACATAAAGAGAAAACTAAGCATTAATAGTCTACTTGTAGATAACTTTGTTAAAAATATATCATTTTGTAAAAAGAAACAACTGGAACCATGAACCAATATGTTTCAAAGACATGATAAAGAATTTTTTCTATTCAAATTTTTTATTAAGAACCCATGTTTTTTCCTACATATTTAGTGCAATTGTATCTATACAGGTTGCACTATAATAAACCATTCATTCATTTAGCTGGGTATAGGTAGGGTAACTGGAACCACACATATATTTTTATTTAGACTAAGAGGAAAAAAATAATTCTAGAACTATAAATGAATATAGAAAACATAAACTGAAAATACTGTTATCATGGTTATAGTTTAATTGTATTCTCAGTTATGAATTCAACAATATAAAAACAAAGAATAGGGTGGAATAGAATATTTTATTTACCAAATAAGGGCCTATAGCATACAAACAATATAATACATTTTGTAATAAACAATAATGTATATAACATAAAGGAAATAAAGCGTTGCCACGACACAATAAATTACATTGAAAAAAATACAATTTATTTTTTTACGCCAAATGTGATGCTATCCAAAATTTCTGGGGAGAACACTGGGGTTAAATTTAAAGGGATTTTACCCATTTTCATAAGTGGGGTGAGTTGTATTGATACCTTATTGTTCATCATATTTTTGGGGGGAAATTTTATGATTTGTTTTATTTGAAATGTTTTACTACCTAATTTAATTTGTATGATTTTTATTCAGTTAATTTTTTCAAATATCTATTTCAGCCGAGAATATCTGCATTCTTAAGAAAGAGAGCGACATCTGCCTTAAAATAACAGACTTTGGATCCGCAAAGAAAGTGACAGAACCACCTGACTTCATGGGGTGTACAGTGGAGTACCTGTCTCCAGAACTAGGGATCCAGTTAATCGCCTCTAAGTACCAGTCAGGAGTCATGAATCTATTTAACTATGATCCATCAGATTTTATTATATCTACCAAGTCAGATATTTTCTCCTTGGCATTGTCAATTATGTTCATCTACAGAAGGGGACATGTGGTGATCTCCCTTTTCAACAATGGGAAGATGTCTTACAATGGCCTGGATGCTGGCACGATTAATAAACTCAGACAGACCATACTTGTTTCTGTAAGTCTTATATTAGTGTTATTAGAATTACCTGCTTTATTTTGTTTAAAATTTGATCTCAATAAAGATTTTTTTGGCAGAAGTGACTGTATCCCTTAACTCATGCTGCAGCATTTTTGTCTATATTCCACAACATAGTTCCTAGAAACTTAGACAAACAGTACTATATTTTGTGTGCAAACGCATCTTAGAAAACTGCCAACATGCCATATAAGTACAGATTATAACATGCCCTTTTCCATATTGGCCCTGGTATCATCCCGAGACTCCCATATCGGACTCTAGGCTTTAGCCGAGGGACGAGATGGGTCGAGGGATGATACCAGGGCCAATATGGAAAAGACATGTTATAATCTATTTATCACATATTTAAGTTTTGCCGTTGTCGTTAAGGACGCAATGACGTCACGTCATTTGGAATCAGGGCACAATATCAATATACTCTTTTTGATCCGGGGAATTTTGAGGTTATTGCATATGCAAAACCTAAGGTATTCATAACAAATATGTGATAATGAAGGTAACAGACATGTATATCAGGGTTGGATTACTCCGTATTGTTTTATTTGTCTTAAAAGTTTTATTTATTGCATCATCTGAATTTTCTTTGACCAGTTTTTCCATCCTCCTTCCCTTCTCCTTATTTAGTTATTGTAATGTCATCTTTCATTCTTTGGTTTCAGATGATAAATAGAAATGGTAGTTGGTTAGTTACAAAACAGCAGTAATTTGAATAATATAAATTTTATTTTCATTTCAGTTGGCAAAGAACCCGTCACTAGTTAAGACTTGTTTGATACCTGATGCTTGCTGTAGTGAAATGAAATGTATCCTTAAAGATATGGTGGAAGAAATCCCTCATAAAAGACCTACAGCTACACAACTTAAAAACACAATGGACGGTAAGTCATGTAGTTAATTGGTTTATTTCCTGTCTCATTGATAATTACCCCACAACTTATTCAGATGAATAAAAAAAAATCATGGCTATAGATTTATTCAAACATGATATAGAAAGTAAGAAAATAGTTATTTATAAACAACCATGAGTTATGATACTGTACACACTATTATTATTGTTTCTTAAGTTTGAGTATTCTGTTTGATCTTCACTTTATGATTAAATTTATGTTGGATGTGAACAAGAGTTTTTATTTTGACAATTTAATACAATCCACAAGTACTGTGTATTCCTTATTATTGTTAGTAAATAAGTCTCCTTACAAATCTTTAGAAATGTTATGCTTCATTGATTATTCATGGTTCACTTGTACCAACCAATTCCCATCTTAGCTAGCCAAGGGTTAGGATCAACTTTCTCTCTCTCCACCCTTGACAGATTAAGCCAACATTTGTGATAACAATGTTGCACCATTTACTGGTAGATTAAAGTCACGCCTATTCTGAATACATTATTCTTGACCAAAAGTAGCACTTGAACTCTTGAATTTGGAGGTAAAAACATGGTAGCGTCTAGATTCTACACATTTGGGAAAGCAGGAAACAAAAATATATGTTGACATTTATGCATTTGTACAAGAAACATACATTAAAACTTCTATTAGTCGATTTAAAACATTCAAATTGTCACTAAATAAAGTCGTATTTTTAAGGATGTAAAGACTTGTTGCACAATAAGCACGTTACAATTGTTTACATACACTTTCTACATTTACACGTGATCATGTTATCGGGGCTTTTTGATTGGATGCAGCGAGTTTTGACTGCAACCAATGAAAATCATTACCTTGTTTCTCTGAAATTCTATCTCAATCCGCCAAGGGTGGAGAGGAGGGAAGTGAATCGTAACCCTTGGCTAGCGAAGATGACCAATTCTATGACAATTGGTATCTTGGGACAATTAATGAATCCACAGTATTAAATAGTCCATAGTTGATTATAACATGATTTCTGCTGTTGAATCAGCTCGACTAGAGGAACATAATTACTGAATTGAATGATTTCTGATTTCAGATGTACTAAACAGGAAGAAGACACCAACAGTCATGCCATTTTTCATTAGTTCAGGATCATTTAATGAAGACAAACATATGAATCTCACAAGACAACTTAGTTCTAAGAGTGCAGTAGGACAGAATACCAGTTACACAGGAGCTATGAGAGGAAACAGCATGACTTTCAAAAGGAGAATATCCCGAGATCACAGTTCTCTCCCTTATGGCTATTCTACACCACAGAAAATGGAGACCAATGATGTAGAAGTTTTACCCTATCTTCAGGAAGTGGTTCCCAAGTTTACACAGATGTGAATGAAATGATTTAAAACAAAATGATGGATTTTTTAAATAGTAAATAGGCATAACTATTTTTCTCAAACAGTTATATAGTTTTAAATTTAGAAAAAAAATGATAAAAGTATAAACAAAGCAATTTTATAATAAAACAATAAAAAAAGAATAGGAATTATGAAGTTATTTTAAATTTTATATGTAAACAGGATGTTGTAAAATTTCAAACTTGACAAGAGTTTTGTTTTGGAAGGATGGAGTCTAGCTGGTACTAGACCTGCTTTTGCCTTTAGGTTAGGTTAAAATAAATATTGTATTTAAATTTAAATCTTTTTACTGTTTAAGAAATTTGTCATCTTGTAATTAAAGATACGGAGACAATCACATTGGAAAAGTATATTATGTTAGTTTGCTGGTGGAAATATTATGTGACACAGAACTGAATATGTAGAATTGTAAAAACAGATTTATATCATTTTCATATTTTCTTTTTATACCATTTTCATAGTTTCAGCAACACAAGTTTGGAGACATATAGTTGGTTGGACTTCTGTATGTCTTGACCTGTGCTTGCTTTGAGATAATGAATATTGGTTTATATATATAAATATACCATCATTTTTTGTAGTCATACGAAAGCCCATTCAAAAATCTCAAATAGTTACAAGTTTTAGACTTTACAAATTTAACAATTCAGCTTCTTATTTGAAATTGAGAATAAGAGTCAAAAGGCTATAAAAATAGCAGAAAATAAAGAGAACAGAATTTGTTTAAATTGTGATTTTTGAATAGTTTTCCTTTAATAATCTTGCTATCACTATGTCAATATGTCATGTTGTTAATCATACATTTTCTTTTTCTTTGGCCTCACAGTATCATGTTTAAATTTTACTATTATTCTATTGAACATTTTAAGATAATCACAAAATTAAGTATTTTAATGCAAATTTTTAAGAAATTTGATGCAACTGTCATACAAGTGAGAGGTTTAACTAACCAGGTTTAATACACCATTTTATTCTTAAGAAAATGCCTGTACCAAGTCAGGAATATGACAGTTGTTATCCATTCATTTTTTTTGTGATTTTACTATTTTCTAAGATATGTATGTATTTCCAACAACAAAACATTTACAGGTAACAAGAGGGATCAAGAACTATAGACCAATAAATTGTACCTTAATATTTGTAACCATATAATAATATTTCATCAATAAAAATCATCACATCCAGACTTTTTTTTATCTCATATATATTAGTTTTACAGGAAGTACTTCTATTAAGAAACATTAGCACTTGGTCATTCATATGGACAGTTACAGATCTGGTCGTTCATATGGACAGTTACAGATCTAGAACACCTTCCCAACTTAGAAACTAGCAACTTTACAGGATTTAACACTAACACTTAACCTGGAACAATTGAAAGTCACATTCAGACAACCAAAAGCAATGCTCTATATTAAAAATGTTCTCAAATCAAATAGAATTAATTACAAATCTCAGCATAAAAATGGTAAATACTGGTATTTGTCATCATTGGCCACATTGATAAATTCACTTAATATGATAGTGTGCATATTTACTCTGGTAATACATGATCTCCCTTTCACAAAGGAAATATCTTTACTTCACAATGTATTATGATGAGCCTAAAGATAACTGACTGTATGCTGTCCTATACCTTAATATCAGGTGCTGTCCATTTAGAGTTAAAAAAAAACTTACATGTTTAAATTTTGCCATTTTAATTTCAACATTTGCAATATAGAAAATACAAAAAAGTGAGACATATCTCTGATAACAGTTTATTAATTCAAGCACGAAATGTGCACATACTGTCATTTTCATGCTCAGTATTTCATTTTAAGGTAGATCATAAGTATATATTTTTTGAGACAGAATTTTCTTATAATTTGCCAAAATGAAGATTTTACTATGCTTTTTTTCGAAAATTTAATAAAAAGTATGGGTCACCGTGCTATTTTTCAAGCTATGAGTCATTGAAAATTGCCAAAATTTGTTTAGTTTGTTCATGAAAAAACACATTAGTGTGCATAAAAAAAGTTCTATGAGATAGAATATGAAATAAATTGTGGGAAGACAGGTTTCATAATATGTTTTAAGAAGAAATAAACTTGTCAGTTATTTAAACTTTAATAATGAGAAAAACTTTATTTGGTGTATGTCTCACTGGTAGATACTAGTATAAGCAATAGGTCCACTATGTTTGGATGATGGTAAGTTGGACAATTCCGATTGGTATATTTCATCTGACCTTGACCTCATTTTCGTGTTTGTAGGTTTGTCAGTTTATCCGATACTCTATGCAATCGGTCAATTATATTTGATGTAAGGTGTACATGTTTTTCTGGCAAGAATTATATAACCTTGACCCAATTTTCATGGTTCATTGGTCATTTTGTCTTTCTCAGGCACTAAAAGCGGTACGATCACCATAGTTGGTGATTGTTATGATTTTATGGTGTACATATCTGTCTGTATTTTGCATTTTAATCGGGGGATAAATAATTACCTTAACCAGGTCAATCTTTCTTGTTTTATTCCATTGTATACGAAAATCAGGCCAGAGATAAAATTGAGAATTGAAATGGGGAGTGTGTCAAAGAGACAACAACCCGACCAAAGAGCAGAAAACAGCCAAAGGCCACCAACGGACCTTCAACACAGCGAGAAATGAGTATGATTTCCCTCCAAAATTTCAGAGGTTTATTTTTCAAAAACAAGAACACGAACCTTGCATTTTGTCTGCCTTTTTAGTTTCGTTATATATGTATTATCAAAGCATAACCGCAATAATATAAAAAAGCTTGCAGTTTAAACAGAGCAGCGAACATCCTCAAACTTGAATTCAGTTTGCTTCTGCTCTATTATACTGTGGACTACAATTATCTATTAGCTGTATTCAAATGTTGAAGTCAATTCCTTCCACATGACAGTCCTTCTAACAATCAAAACGAATATTGCAAGTATGATCAGATTACGTTAAAATACATGGAAACTTATCTCG
This sequence comes from Mytilus edulis, assembly GCA_019925275.1. Classification (NCBI taxonomy): domain Eukaryota; kingdom Metazoa; phylum Mollusca; class Bivalvia; order Mytilida; family Mytilidae; genus Mytilus; species Mytilus edulis. The sequence continues at coordinate 12,729,951 of CM034353.1, forward strand.
TGGGAAAACCTTTTATCTACTCGTAGTACGGTTACATGTTCCTGTCTGCTGAACAATAGGTTATATAGGAAATACGTATGAAAAAACATAAAGCAACGTATCATGACAGCAACAGTTTTGATATTGGTAACTATTTCGAGCAATTATAAGTTGATTACAATTTCTATTGTTTCAATTTTAAAAGGGCCCAGATGAACAGCATGACATTCACATAATGTTTTATTTATATGTGTGCTGTGTATTCTGTTAATAAACTATTGAATCTGAATCTGAATCTGTCAAATATTTTTTTAATATAAAGTCGGTTAAGAGCTATATACAGAGCTCATAATATGTTTATTTGTACATATCATGCCTGACTCTAAATAAAATATACTCACTTACTTACTGTCTTATCTCTTTCTATTTATGAAGTATTATATGTGTCAAGCTATCCAGCAATTCTCATCCTGCAATTCTCTTTATGAAAAGCTATCCTGCAATTCGTCATCCTGCAATTGCGTTTGGAAAACTACTTGAGCGACAATTTTGTTTTTCTTTAAAATCATAGTTATTGACATTATTTGTTCGAAAACAAGATTTATATAGAAAATCAAAGATTTTTATATCCCATTAACAAAATTCTAACTATAGTTTGTAGATTTCTAACTCATATTTACGATTTTGTAATCAACATTTACAATAAAAAAAATCATGACGATGATTCAAATAAAGTATTATCTATTAAGTCCAGGAAGTGATTCGTATTAACGCATGTTTAACCCACATTTGCAATTTTTAAAACTCATATCAACGACTAAAAATATAAAATAGCTAATGTAAAATAAATTTGTTCATGGTATATCGACAATACAACTTCATAACTCACATTTCCAACCCATTGCCTTGGCTGTTCTGTATGGCTAGGAATTATAGACTTTGCTCTAATGAATAGCTATTGGATAGTACTACAACCAGAGGGCAAAGAATTTCTGGGTAGGCATTCCTAAAGGTCGAAAATTTCGTCCCGAAACATGGAAATAAAGCAAAATTCGATAAAATACGCATTGGGGCACCCACTTTCCGACCCATTGTCTCGGTAGTTCTTTATGGCTAGGGTTTATAGACGCTGCCTTAATGAATAGCTATTAGATAGTACTACAACGTGAGGGTAAAGAATTTCTGGGGTAAGCATTCTTAAAGGCCGAAAATTTCGTCCGAAACATGGAAATAAAGCCAAATTCGATAAATACGCATTGAGGGCACCCACTTTCCGACCCATTGTCTCGGTAGTTCTTTATGGCTAGGGTTTATAGACGCTGCCTTAATGAATAGCTATTAGATAGTACTACAACGTGAGGGTAAAGAATTTCTGGGGTAAGCATTCTTAAAGGCCGAAAATTTCGTCCGAAACATGGAAATAAAGCCAAATTCGATAAAATACGCATTGGAGGCACCCACTTTCCGACCCATTGTCTCGGTAGTTCTTTATGGCTAGGGTTTATAGACGCTGCCTTAATGAATAGCTATTAGATAGTACTACAACGTGAGTGTAAAGAATTTCTGGGGTAAGCATTCTTCAAGGCCTAAAATTTCGTCCGTAACACGGAAATAAAGCCAAATTCGATAAAATACGCATTGGGGGCACCCACTTTCCGACCCTTTGTCTCGGTAGTTCTTTATGGCTAGGGTTTATAGACGCTGCCTTAATGAATAGCTATTAGATAGTACTACAACATGAGGGTGAAGAATTTCTGGGGTAAGCATTCTTAAAGGCCGAAAATTTCGTCCGAAGCATGGAAATAAAGCCAAATTCGATAAAATACGCACTGAGGGCACCCACTTTCCAACCCATTGTCTCAGTAGTTCTTTATGGCTAGGGTTTATAGACGCTGCATTAATGAATAGCTATTAGATAGTACTACAACGTGAGTGTAAAGAATTTCTGGGGTAAGCATTCTTAAAGGCCGAAAATTTCGTCCGAAACATGGAAATAAAGCCAAATTCGATAAAATACACATTGAGGGCACCCACTTTCCGACCCATTGTCTCAGTAGTTCTTTATGGCTAGGGTTTATAGACGCTGCATTAATGAATAGCTATTAGATAGTACTACAACGTGAGTGTAAAGAATTTCTGGGGTAAGCATTCTTAAAGGCCGAAAATTTCGTCCGAAACATGGAAATAAAGCCAAATTCGATAAAATACACATTGAGGGCACCCACTTTCCGACCCATTGTCTCGGTAGTTCTTTATGGCTAGGGTTTATAGACGCTGCCTCAATGAATAGCTATTAGATAGTACTACAACGGGAGTGTAAAGAATTTCTGGGGTAAGCATTTTTAAAGGCCTAAAAATTCGTCCGTAACACGGAAATAAAGCCAAATTCGATAAAATACGCATTGGGGGCACCCACATTCCGACCCATTCTCTCGGTAGTTCTTTATAGCTAGGGTTTATAGCTGCTGCCTTAATGAATAGCTATTAGATAGTACTACAACATGAGGGTGAAGAATTTCTGGGGTAAGCATTTTTAAAGGTCGAAAATTTCGTCCGAAACATGGAAATAAAGCAAAATGCGATAAAATAAGCATTGAGGGCACCCACTTTCCGACCCATTCTCTCGGTAGTCTAAATGAATAGCTATTAGATAGTACTACAACGTGAGTGTAAAGAATTTCTGGGGTAAGCATTCTTAAAGGCCTAAAATTTCGTCCGTAACACGGAAATAAAGCCAAATTCGATAAAATACGCATTGGGGGCACCCACTTTCCGACCCATTGTCTCGGTAGTTCTTTATGGCTAGGGTTTATAGACGCTACCTTAATGAATAGCTATTAGATAGTACTACAACATGAGGGTGAAGAATTTCTGGGGTAAGCATTCTTAAAGGCCGAAAATTTCGTCCGTAACACGGAAATAAAGCCAAATTCGATAAAATACGCATTGGGGGCACCCACTTCCGACCCATTGTCTCGGTAGTTCTTTATGGCTAGGGTTTATAGACGCTGCCTTAATGAATAGCTATTAGATAGTACTACAACGTGAGTGTAAAGAATTTCTGGGGTAAGCATTCTTAAAGGCGAAAATTTCGTCCGAAACATGGAAATAAAGCAAATTCGATAAAATACCATTGAGGGCACCCACTTTCCGACCCATTTCTCGGTAGTTCTTTATGGCTAGGGTTTATAGACGCTGCCTTAATGAATAGCTATTAGATAGTACTACAACGGAGTGAAAGAATTTCTGGGGTAAGCATTTTAAAGGCCTAAAATTTCGTCCGAAACTGGAAATAAAGCCAAATTCGATAAAATACGCATTGGGGCACCACTTCCGACCCATTGTCTCGGTAGTTCTTTATAGCTAGGGTTTATAGACGCTGCCTTAATGAATAGCTATTAGATAGTACTACAACGTGAGTGTAAAGAATTTCTGGGGTAAGCATTTTAAAGGCCGAAAATTTCGTCCGAAACATGGAAATAAAGCCAAATTCGATAAAATACGCATTGAGGGCACCCACTTTCGACCCATTGTCTCGGTAGTTCTTTATGGCTAGGGTTTATAGACGCTGCCTTAATGAATAGCTATTAGATAGTACTACAACGTGGGTAAAGAATTTCTGGGTAAGCATTCTTAAAGGCCGAAAATTTCGTCCGAAACATGGAAATAAAGCCAAATTCGATAAAATACGCATTGAGGGCACCCACTTTCCGACCCATTGTCTCGGTAGTTCTTTATGGCTAGGGTTTATAGACGCTGCCTAATGAATAGCTATTAGATAGTACTACAACGGAGTGTAAGAATTTCTGGGTAAGCATTTTAAGGCCTAAAATTCGTCCGTAACACGGAAATAAAGCCAAATTCGATAAAATACGCATTGGGGCACCCACTTCCGACCCATTTCTCGGTAGTTCTTTATGCTAGGTTTATAGCGCTGCCTTAATGAATAGCTATTAGATAGTACTACAACGTGAGGGTGAAGAATTTCTGGGTAAGCATTTTAAAGGCTCGAAAATTTCGTCCGAAACATGGAAATAAAGCCAAATTCGATAAAATACGCATTGAGGGCACCCACTTTCCGACCCATTCTCTCGGTAGTTCTTTATGGCTAGGGTTTATAGACGCTGCCTTAATGAATAGCATTAGATAGTACTACAACGTGAGTGTAAAGAATTTCTGGGTAAGCATTCTTAAAGGCCTAAAATTTCGTCCGAACAGGAAATAAAGCCAAATTCGATAAAATACCATTGAGGACACTTCCACCCATTGTTGTAGTATCTTATGGCTAGGTTTTAGACGCTGCTTAATGAATAGCATTAGATAGTACTACAACATGAGTGTAAGAATCTGGGGTAGCATTCTAAAGGCGAAATTTGGTCCGATACCATGGAAATAAAGCAAATTCGATAAATGCTTACGGGGCACCCAATTCCGACCCATTGTTCGTAGTCTTTATGGCTAGGTTTTATAGACGCTGCGCTTAATGAATAGCATAATAGTACTACACGGAGGGTGAAGAAGTTGGGGTAAGCATTTCTTAAAGGCCGATATTTCGTCCGTAACATGGAAATAAGCCAAATTCGATAAAATAGCATTGGGACACCCAACTTTCACCCTTTCTCGTAGTTCTTTATAGCTAGTTTTATAGCGCTCTTAATGAATAGCCATTAGATAGTAAATACAACATGGGTGAAGAATTTGGGTAGCATTAAGGCGTAAATTTCGTCCGAACTGGACTAATAGCCAATTCGAGAATTATCGCTATTAGGAATGCTACCCAAATTCACCCTCACGTTGTAGTACTATCTATAGCTATTCATTAGGCATGCGTCTATAAACCTAGCCATAAAGAACTACCGAACAATGGGTCGGAAGTGGGTGCCTCCATGCGTATTTTATCGAAATTTGGCTTGATTTCCATGTTTCGGACGAAATTTTCGCCTTAAGAATGCTTACCCCAGCAATTCTTTACCTCTCGTTGTAGTACTATCTAATAGCTATTTTAAGAGCAGCTGTCTATAATATCCTAGCCATAAAACACCGGAGCAATGGGTTCGTGAACAGTGGGTGACCCCAATGCGTATTATCAATTTGACCATTTTTCCGTGTTTACGGAGGGAAATTTCGGCCTTAAGAATGCTTACCCGAAATCTTACCTCAACGTTGTAGTACTATCTAATAGCTATTCATTAAGGCAGCATCTATAAAACCCTAACCATAAAGAACTACGAGACATGGGTCGGAAATGGTGCCCCCAATGCGTATTTTATGATTTGGCTTTATTTCCATAGTTACGGACGAAATTTTGGACCTTTAAGAATGCTAACCACAGAAATTCTTTACCATACACGTTGTAGTTACTATCTAAATAGCTATTCATTAGCAGCGTCTATAAACCTAGCCATAAAGAACTACCGAGACAATGGGTCGGAAAGTGGGTGCCCTCAAATGCTATTTTATCAATTTGGCTTTATTTCCATGTTTCGGACGAAATTTTCGACCTTTAAGAATGCTTACCCCGAATTCTTTACCCTCCGTTGTAGTACTATCCAATAGCTATTCATTAAGGCAGAGTCTATAAATCCCTAGCCATAAGAACTACCGAGGCAATGGGTGGAAAGTGGGTGACCCCAATGCGTATTTTATCAAATTTGCTTTTTTCGTCTTCGGACGAAATTTCGGCCTTTAAGAATGCTTACCCCAGAAATTCTTTACCTCACGTTGTAGTCTATCTAATAGCTATTCATTAAGGCAGCTCTATAAACCTAGCCATAAAGAACTACCGAGACAAGGTCTGAAAAGTGGGTGCCCCCAATGCGTATTTTATAGAATTTGGCTTTATTTCCGTGTTACGGACGAAATTTTAGGCCTTAGAATGCTTACCCCGAAATTCTTTACCACTCACGTTGTAGTACTATCTAATAGCTATTCATTAAGGCAGCGTCTATAAACCCTAGCCATAAAGAACTACCGAGACAATGGGTCGGAAAGTGGGTGCCCTCAATGCGTATTTTATCAAATTTGGCTTTATTTCCATGTTTCGGACGAGATTTTCGACCTTTAAGAATGCTTACCCCTGACATTCTTTACCCTCCGGCTGTAGTACTATCCAATAGCTATTTATTAAAGCAGAGTCTATAATCCCTAGCCATACAGAACTGCCGAGGCAATGGGTTGGAAAGTGGGTGACCCCAATGCGTATTTTATCAAATTTGACTTTTTTTCGTCTTACGGACGAAATGTCCGGCCTTTAAGAATGCTTACCCCAGAAATTCTTTACTCTCACGTTGTAGTGCTATCCAATAGCTATACGTTAGGGTTCCGTTTATAATCCCTTGCCATAAAGAACTACTGAGACAATGGGGCGGAAAGTGGTTGTCCCCAATGCGTATTTATCGAATTTGGCTTTACTAGTATTTCCATGTTTTGGACGAGATTTTCGGCCTTTAAGAATGCTTACCCCATAAATGCCTGACCCTGTCGTTGTAGTACTATTCAATACCTATTTATTAGTCTCCATAATCCCTAGCCACAGAACTGCCGACACAATGGGTTGGAAATGTGAGTTGTGGAGTTTCATTGTCGGTATACCATGAACAAATTTATTTTACTTCAAAATTTTATATTTTTAGTCGTTGATATGAGTTTTGAAAATCGCAAATGTGGGTTAAACATGAGTTAATACAAATCACTTCCTGGACTTAACAGATAATACTTTATTTGAATCGTCGTCATGATTTTTTTTTAATTGTAAATGCTAATTACAAAATCGTAAATATGAGTTAGAAATCTACGAACTAAAGTTAGAATTTTGTTAATGGGATATAAAAATCTTTGATTTTCTATATAAATCTTGTTTTCGAACAAAAAAAAGTCAAAAACTATGATTTTAAAGAAAAATAAAATTGTCGCTCAAGTAGTTTTCCAAACGCAATTGCAGGATGACGAATTGCAGGATAGCTTTTCATAAAGAGAATTGCAGGATGAGAATTGCTGGATAGCTTGACACTAGTGTATTATATCTGTCTATTTCTATTTTGGGATCATGGGCACTGATTCTCAATTTACACATGGCACTTCTCATGATTTTTTTTTCAAAGATAGACGAATTTCTTTAGTAAAACAAGTTATTACTTTGAAATCAGTATCTAATGTACCATCTTTTTTAGCTGTTCTTTTAGTGTTCCAAAATAGTATAACACTTTTACACAGATTTTGCCTATCTGACTTAATTAAAAAAAAAAGAAGGCTTAATATTTGAATTTTGAATATTTGTACATATAAATACGGTAATGTATAATATTATAGTATTAATGAATGGGTGTTTTTATAATGGCCCTGTTATATGTCCAAGGTCTGTAATAATGGTCGAGGAAGTCTGTAATGGCCCGAGGCAACGACGAGGGCTATTACAGACATCCGAGGCCATTATTACTGACCGAGGACATATAACAGGGCCATTATAAAAACACCCATTTCTTAATACATTTATTAACCAACTAAACAAAAGTGTATGTGTTGCTGCTAACTTGATGTACTGTTTTACTCTTTTAATGACAGTTTAGTTTGAACAAAATAAGTTGTACTTCACCATTATAAAGCTTTAAATATACCAAATATCCAAGATATTAGGTTGAAAGAGATATGTCTTAAAAAACAGGATGAACAGTGATCCCTTTATATGGTTCTTTAATGTTGGTTGCTGGTTACTAAATTAAACAAAATACAAAAAAGTATTATACTCTTTACAACTTAGTTTTATTAACTTTATCAAAAATCCTAACAGGGCTTAATACAGACAAACTGGGCATTAATACAGGGCCATTACAGAAAAAACAGAGCCATTACAGAAAAACAGGGCCATTACAGAAAAAACAGGGCCATTACAGAAAAACAGGGCCATTACAGAAAATAACAGGGCCATTACAGAAAAACAGGGCCATTACAGAAAATATGTAATTTTTAATAAACAGTCACTTTTGGCAATAATGCACTTAGTTGGTTAATAAAGATGAATATTAGTATTCTATATTACAAGTAACAATTTTTTTTTTTAACCGTGACATATATTTATAATTCGGTAAACCATGTCATTTTTTTTTAATGCTAAACCAATATTTCAGCATTGATAATATAATGGGAATCTATCAAGTTTACATATCAAAACAAAACTTGTTTTTTTTTTTTACATCTAAATATAAAGGCAACAGTGGAATACCGGTGTTCAAAGGTTAAACATCGATTGAGAAAAAACCCAAATCCAGGTAACAAACCAAAACTGAGGGTAACACACCAACCATGAGAGGAAAACAAAGAAACACCAAAGTGCAACCAAAACAAACGCCAACACACATAGAAACGAACTATTGGATAACAACCGCCTTATTCCCGACTTGGTACAGGACATTTTAAGAAAAATGGTGGGTTGAACCTGGTCTAATAGCATGCCAAACCTGCTGCTTTATGACCACGTTAAAAAATATCGCTAAATCACTACGAGACAGACATACAGTACAAACACACTTAAGATCATTCATACCAGAGAAACGCACAATTAAATTATATATTAGTCGACTCAACATGCAAACCACAGAACAACAACGAACATATTCCTTCAACGATAAACAACTCAGGATATTAAAAACAGTGACGCGCTTACGTAACTAACATGCAATCTCGAACTTCATATTTGTTGAATTTGGAGGATTAGTCTTCCAACAGACTATTGGAATCCCAATAGGTACCAATTGCGCTCCTATACTTGCAGATTTGTTTTTGTATTCATATGAAGCAGAATTTATCCAAGGGCTTGTACAGAAAGGAGAAAAGAAATTAGCACAGTCTTTTAATTTCACCTTTCGGTATATTGATGATGCACTGTCTCTTAATAATAATAGATTCAGTGATCACTTAATATATCCAAGTGAACTTGCAATTAAGGATACTACCGACACAGATAAATCTGCTTCATATTTAGACCTTTTTCTCGAAATGACTACTGATGGTAGGTTAAATACCAAAATTTATGACAAACGCGATGATTTTAATTTTCCTATAGTCAACTTTCCATTTCTGTGTAGCAACATCCCAGCGGCACCAGCATATGGAGTATATGTGTCTCAATTGATACGTTACTTTAGAGCTAGCTCAAAGTACGTTGATTTTGTTGAACGAGGAATACTGCTTTCTCAAATGTTGCTAAGACATGATGTCTTAATTAGCAACATTTGAGGTCATGGCTATGAATCAATCAAATTAAGGTCACCACTCAAGAAATTTTACGGTCGCCATCATGTGCTGATTGGCCATTATGACATAAGTGTGTCAGAAATCATATCTGATATTCTTCCTCAGTCATAATGATCTTCCATCTTACCGAACTGAACAAAGAAATAACACGACGGATGCCGTATACGGTGCAGGAAATGCCTTCCCTTCTGGAGCACCTGATTTCACTCCCGGTTTTTAGTGGAGTTCGTGTTGTTTCTTATTTATTATTTGTAACTGTAGATGTAAATGTCTTTTGGTTTTATGAGTCTTTGCTTACTCCTTGGTTTTGATTGTTATTGTCTTATACAGTTATACAATATTCGTTTAAACAATTTTCAAAACAATGATGGTATGGAAAGGCAATTTTATAATTATTTGGACTACAAACGATAAGACATAACAGATGATCAAATCGAAACAATAACAGAAATACCAAAATTAAATCCATGAATGTTGGATGTACAAAACACCGAGACACGCCGCACAGCAATGCAAATTCACATTTATAACAGTTATATTCGGGAATATGACAATGATGGTATTGAAAGGCAATTATATAATTATTTGGACAACAAACGATACGACATAATACATTATTCAAACGATACCATAACTAAAACATTAAACTGCATAAATACATGCATGGATGTTGGATGAACAAATACCGAGACACGTCGTACATCAATGTAAATTCACTTTAGCCTGTTTAGGTAAATCAGTCATATACGGGAATAAGTCACGTTCGGTACTTAGCAGACAGACGAAATAGACCTTTAACCACAATCTATAAAACGCTGTAAAAATGTCATTAGTTAGTGTAGACACAGACACATCGTACAGTTCAACAAATTCGTCATGGTATCCTTACAATTTATGGAGTGTCATTTCTAATCTTTCTTCCTCATCACTTTATTGGAGCACACTCCAGTATATTAAGTCTGTATAGTGTGAACATGCACGACAAGACGTATCAACCGAGATATGTAAACACCATAAGAAGGGGCAGAGGGTATGTTACTGCTGAGAAATGGAAAATTAATAATTAGGAAGTTAAAATCGCCCGTTTGTCATAGATTTTAGTGTGGAGGAAAAGATCAAGGTATGAAGCAGTCCTTCTTGTATCAGTAGAATCCTTAATTTCAAGTGCACTGGGATACATGAGATGCAGGTACTTACTGAAATATGGGTTATTCATTGATAGGACATCATCAATATATATTTAAGAAATAATTGATGCAAGCTATGCTTTATTAAAGTCAATTCAACATGGGTAGGCATTATATTCGTGATTATTTTTGCCCGAGCGATAGCGTTAGTCATAATAAATGAATTAGTAACAACATGTGCATCATTTAAGAGGTTTGAAGTGTTTTAAGTTAATCAAATATATTAAATGTATGCCAATTTGATGAAATTCATTATTCTGCAGTAGTCAATATACGCATTTGCAAACACATTTTATTGGATTTAGAGCATTGCTTTATTCACAAAGCGAATGAAGCACGTCATATCAGAATTGAAAATAAAAAAATATATTCCAAATTTCTAAAATTAGATTTACCTAAAAATTAGCTTTTCTTCAGATGATGACAGATAATTTATTTGTTGTCTGTAAACTTCATATTGTGTTTTGGATTTTGTCATCCTTGTTTCAATCGTCCAATAAATCATTTAAAAACAACCAAACTGATCACAAGAATTATTTTAAAGAAGACCGACGAAGACAAATTAAACACATTGTCACAGACAACAACAAAAAAATGAAAATAAGTCACTGAGGCCATGGCTGGACTACAGTATTTAAATTTATACACTTATTTATGATATGCTAGTTTTAAGTTATTTAAAAATACACGTTTTTTTATTTTATAGAAGTAAATCCGTCTTTCCGACATGTTTTGTGTCCGACTCGAAGGCCAAACTGTCCGTCTTTTAAAAGCAACAGCAACTCAAATACGCTACAAGATTTAATAGCTCAGGGAACTAGTTGGTATTTGGTACATTTATCTAAGGAATATCGACCACGTAAAAGAACTCTTACGGCACAATGAAGTGTCCAACTTAAGGGTAAGTTACAGCACACAATCATTTCCTTCTTTTAGTTTGAGGTCGCCAACTGATTCTCGTACAAGTACTGTAGGACTATGGTCTATACAAGGACTCATCGATAAATTCAAATTATTGTTCCTCGGACGGTTGCTCAGAGATAAGTCCAATACAACTCGCAAACAATTATTTATTCTACGTCTCAGTCAACTTTTGCTTGACGAATCCGATAAACGTTTGATACGGTGCTTTTTGTCCGCAATTCGCTTTTTGTCCGCTTTTGCTTTTTGTCCGATAATTTTGCTTTTTGTCCGAAACTTTTGCTTTTTGTCCGTTGCTTTTTGTCCGTTTTGCCTTTTGTCCGATTATTTTGCTTTTTGTCCGAAACTTTTGCTTTTTGTCCGTTGCTTTTTGTCCGTTTTGCTTTTTGTCCGATTATTTTGCTTTTTGTCCGAAACTTTTGCTTTTTGTCCGTTGCTTTTTGTCCGTTTTGCTTTTTGTCCGATAATTTTGCTTTATGTCCGATATAAAATGTGTATATTTTTGGCAGGTTTCATTTTGAACTTCAAAATACCATGTCCTTTTAGGAGTTAAATACAGACCATACTCACATTATAAATGATTTGTACATGAAATTTCATGTCTTTTACAATATATCGCATTACCTCTAAAATGGCTCGAAGCACTAATATCCTAGACCCGTAGGTGTTGGTCAACAGAGGGCAAGGGGAATACTCTTGTATATCCCTAAGTCTAAAAAACAACTATTGAAAGCTGGCTAAACTAAGACATACTCCAGGTAGGCCATTATACCAGAAGAAGAGGTAGTCAAACCCTTATAAATGGCTTATAGCACTTATGTCCTGGATCTACACGAGTTTATCAGCAACGAATTAAAAGGGGCATGAGTTTCGCCGGTATATCACGAAGTAAAAATAAACCTCATTATTGCCAGCTCTTCAAACTAAGAGATTCTCCACGTTGGCCATTATACCAGAGGTATAGGTAGGCAGTGCCTCTTAAATGGTCCATGGGCCATGGCACTTATGTCCTCGACCCGTACGAGTTGGTCAGAAGAGGGTAAGGGGAATACTCTAGTATATCACACAGTCCACCAAAAATAGTGACGGCTGCCCAAACTAAGACATTTTTAGGTGCGCCCTTATACTAGATGTTGGAGTAGTCATTCTCTTAAAAATGGCTCGTAGCACTTATGCTATAGACCCGAACGAGTTTGTCAACAATGAGTTAAAAGGGGGATGAATTAGCCCGGTATATAACGAAGTTGAAATAAACTGTTTCCCGCTGGCTAAACTAAGAAATTATCTACGCGGGCCATAATATGAGAGGTAGAGGAAGGGATTGCCTCTATAAAATGACCATGAGCACGTATGACCTAGACCCGTACGAGTTAGTCAGCAAAGTGTAAGGTTGGTACCCTAGTATATAATAAAGTCGAACTAAACTATTGCTGGATGGCTAAGAGATTCTCCGCGTGGGCCATGATACCAGAGGTAGAGGTTGTCATTGCCTCTAAAATGGCCTAAATCACTTATTCCCTAGAGAAGTACGCGGTATCATCAAAGGGTTTAAAAGGGAGTTGGAACCTCTGTTTACAAAGAAGTCGAAATAAATTATTGCCGGCTTGCTTAAGTACGAGATTCTCCAAGTTGGCCATTAATCCTAGGTTAAATGTGTGCATTGCCTTTTAAATGGCTGATAAAACTAACGCCCTAGACCTGTACGAGTTTGTCAGCAAAAGGTTAAAGGGGGATGCGATGCCTCTTTTTACAACGAAAATATAAATTAAGCCGACTGGCCTAACTAAGAGATTCTATACGCGGGGTATTATATCAGAGGATGAGGTAGGCATTACCTCTAACATAGCCATAACACGTATGTCCCAGACCCGTGTAAGTTAATCAGCAAAGGGTAAGGGGGGTACCTAAGTATATCACAAAGTCGAAATAAACTATTGCTGGCTGGCTAAACGAAGAGATTCTCCACATGGGCCATGATACCAGAGGTAGAAGTGGCCATAGCCTCAAAAATGGCCACTTATGCCGTAGACCCGTACCAGTGCTTCAGCAAAGTGTTAAAAGGGGGAGGTGGTATCTATGTTTACAACGAAGTCGAAATGAATTATTGCCGGCTGGCCAAACAAAGAAATTCTCCACATAGGCCATTATAACAAAGGTAGTGGTGGACATTGCATCTAAAATGGCCCATACTTCTTATTCCATTGATCTGTACGAGTTTGTCAGCAAAGGGTAAGGAGGGTACCCTGGTATATAACAAAGTCGAAATAAACTATTGCCGGATGGCCAAAAATAAAAGATGATCCACGTTTATCATGATACCAGAGGTAGAGGTGGGCCTTGCCTTTAAAATGGTTTATAGCACTTATGCCAGCAAAAGGAAAGGAGGGTATTCTAGTATATCGCAAAGTCGTTATGAAATATTGCCGGCTGTTCAAACTACGAGATTCACCACATGGGCCATGCTACCAGAGGTATAGGTGGTCATTGCCTTTAAAATAGGCTATAGCACTTATATGGCATATACCCGTACGAGTTTGTCAGTAAAGAGCTAAAATGAGGAGGTGGTACCTCTGTTCACATTAAAGTCAAAATAACTGTAGCCGGTAGGCCAAACTCCGGGATTCTCTACGTGGATCATTATACCAGAGGTAGAGGTTTATTTCGACTTCGTTGTAAACAAAGGTAACACCTTTTATTTTTAACCCCTTGCAGGCAAAATCGTACAGGTCTTTGGAATTAGTGTTATATGCCATTTTAAAGGCAATTACCATATCTATCTCTGGTAAAATGGCCTACGTGGAGAACCTCTTAGTTTGGCCAGCCGGCAATACTTTATTTCGACTTTGTTGTAAACAGAGGTACCATCTCCCCCTTTTGATTCATTATTGTCAAACTCGTACGGGTCTAGGGCATAAGTGCTATAAGAAATTTGTATGGCAATGCCCTCCTCTATCTCTGGTAAAATGGCCTACGTGGAGAATCTTTTAGTTTGGCCAGCCGGCAATTATTAAAGTGTATTTCGACTTCGTTGCAAACAGAGGTACCACCTTACCCTTTTAATTCATTGTTGTCAAACTCGTACGGGTCTGGGGCCTAAATGATCTGTGCCTTTTTTAAGGCAATGCCTACTTCTACCTCTGGCATCATACCCCACGTGGAGAATCTCTTGGCCAGCCGGCAATTGTTTATTTCGACTTTTTTATATACCAAGGTACTTCCCTAACCCTTTGCTGACTTACTCGCTGGCTTATCCCTTATTGTAAGTAAGTAAGTTCAATAAATATAAGACTATATGCCAGGTCTTTCTGACAACCAATTACAAACAAATTGGGGTTTATCTAATGAGGCTTTTCCCAGGATGCAATTGCTCGTAGACTGTATACAGTTGACCAAATAATCCACAAATTCCGCAAAAGGATCTTTTAATTATAGGCCATGTCCATTTAGACATTAAGCAACAAGAGCCCAGCATGACCGATGCATTTGTCTTTAACATCTCCGATATTGATTCCGCGTGGCCTTCCAATTGACATGAGTGTCCATTGGTGTTCATTGTTAAACCTTTGGAGCTATATCAGTTTGTGTGGAAATTAAGAGCACGATGACCTTCCCTTGGTGATAACAACATGACCAACAACCATATCGTGTGTTACCAAAAGCCGTCAGCGATAGTCACACCGACAATTTGCTACCTTCGTGGACAAAAGCCTGGCTTTTAGCTGGATCCTAATTAACATCTAGTGTTGTCACTACCATTTGCTGTAGAGATTTAGTTGCACAACATAACAGAAACATTCTTTGTAAATACTCTATGTTGATATTTTGACATTTGGATGGTTCATATACCAATTGTAGCCGAAAAATGATAATGAAACATTTCTGTTTAATATCGATCTATTGTTGGAATTGTAAATTTTCATATTCAATTTTTGTTTGTTTAAAGATGACCATTTTAAATAAAGATTTTATTTTTTTAAAAAGCAAGTGTTAGACTTGTGCTTTTATTGCCACTCAGTTCATATAACCTGTCATTTTAGTCGAGCCTGTAACTTTTGTTGCAGAAAGCTCGACATATGAATAGTGATCCGGCGGCGGCGGCGGCGGCGGCGGCGTAAGTTAACTTCTGAAAAGCTTAATATTTTAGAAGGTGGAAGAATTGGATGCTTCATACTCTGTATATAGATGCCTCATGTTACGAAGTTTCTGTCAGTCACATGTCCAATGTCCTTGACCTCATTTTCATGGTTCAGTGATCACTTGAAAAAAAAGTTCAGAATTTTTGTAATGTTGAATTCTCTCTTATTATAAGTAATAGGATAACTATATTTGGTATGTGCGTACCTTGCAAGGTACTCATGCCCGTCAGACAGTTTTCACTTGACCTCGACTTCATTTCGTGGATCAGTGAACAAAGGTTAGAATAAGTTTTGGTGGTCAAGTCCACATCTCAGATACTATAAGCAACAGGGCTAGTATATTCGGTGTATGGAAGGACTGTAAGGTGTACATGTCCAACTGGCAGGTGTCATCTGACCTTGACCTCATTTTCACGGTTCAGTGGTTATAGTTAAATTTTTCTGTCTTGGTCTGTTTTTCTCATACTTTATGCAATGAGTGTACAATATTTGTTGTATGGAATGATTGTAAGGTGTACATGTCTAGCGGGAAGATATCATCTGACCTTGACCTCATTTTCATGGTTCAGTGGTCAAAGTTTAGTTTTTGAGTTTTGGTCTTTTTATCTAATATTATATGCCAAAGGTCACTATATTTGGTGCATGAAAATATCTTATGATCTATATATAAGTCTCCCAGGTTTTATTTGACCATGACCTCAATTTCACGGTTCATTGCACAGTGTTAAGTTTTTGTGTTTTGGTCTGTTTTTCTTAAACTATAAGTAATAGGTCAAGTATATTTGTTGTATCGAAGAATTGTTAGCTGTTCATGTCTGCCTGGTATGGTTCGTCTGACCTTTACCTCATTTTCAGAATTCATTTGGTCTTTGTTTAGCTATCTTGGTTAATGTTAAGTTTATGTGGCAGTTGTAATAAATCTTTATACTTAGGGCTATCAACATAATATTAATGATGAGTAAAGTAGGCGAGACATTTCCGTGTGTGCACTCTTGTTTAAATGTGCTTATTTATCCGAGTCCTGGACTGCATTCCAGTGGCTTTCGTTCGTTTACTTTTGTGTAAATTTTATACAGATCAGTATTTTTTCAAATGTTTTACCAATATTTTAGCTGCATGTAACATCTTGAACACTCAGAACAGCAAAACAAAATTTAGATTTCAGAAATAAATAGCCTTTAGTCATCGACGAATAGCCGATGATTTCAAGAGTTGTTTCCGTTAAAGGATGATTCCTTTTTTTTTGTGCAATACTTGCTCTTTCGGAGGCTCGAGGGTAATTTCAGCAAAAATTTTATCATTTTTGTTTTCATTACAAATTTTATTTATTACACTATTAGTTATAACTTTATGAATTGGCTCAAAAATCAACCCAAAAAATCGAATGTATTTTTGGCTTCTCAGTTAATTAATATTTTATTAGCTAAATGTTATATATATTCACGCTGGTCATAAAATGACTCCAAATGTGTCTCCCTTTAGTGCAAATAATTGATCATTGTTGTATTTCAACATTTTTGGCATTAAGAATTAAAATTGTCTTTTTTTCAACTCATCGGTGACCTATTAAAAGATTATTTATTTCAAATATGCTTTACAGTAAACTAAACAGTTGTAAAATTAAATCGATTTCTGTAATATTTAGTTCTTTTTTTATTTCGATATATATATATCTCTCTATTATCTCCTATTAGTTCAACTTAAAAAAAAGTACCTTAACAAAAATGGTTGCTTCTTTCGAGGGCAGATTGTGAGCTTAAGTGAACGATAACCCCATGTTTTTATTTGATTTTTCTATTTAGTATATGATAAAAGTTCATCTATAGAAAAACAAGCAAAATCCTACATGTATATTTAAAATATAATGGATTAATACCCTCCAGTCCCCTTAACGACAAAAAAAATAAATAGAACATTACGTTTAAGTATCACCTACAGTATTTTACAACCTCCATTGGTGATACATTATATGTATTTCTGCTGTTGTTTTATATAAGTTATTGTCCTGAATAAACATCTTTATGCGTTTTTGCGTTTTTGCGTTTCAGTTTTTATTGTGAAATTTCTTCAATCAGCCAAGACAAACTTTAAATTTCGCCTTAACGATGTTTTCGCGAGAAATCCATGTATTATTATCGAATTACTACATTTAATCATTGTCTAGTGCCCTAAAATGAGATTTTCCGAGACGCTGGGTTTGAAATGGGATACCCTATTTAATTTAAACAATATTTGCAATCTTTTCAAAAAGATGCAGATGGGAATTTTCGTTCCTTATGAAAGTGTTCGCAAGGAGTTAAATTATAAACTCCTTATAGGATTATCAAAAAGCAACTATTAAGGACCCCCTTGGAATAAAGATCTTCCAAGACAACGTGTTCGAGAGTTTGAGTTTAATACATGACTTTTTAAAACTTAATGGACGGAGCAGGATTATCTTACTCTTCCAGTTAACCATACATCATCACAGTTGCATTGGTTCTTGTTGCTCAGATTTTAAATTTCAATAATTTCGTCCGAGACCACAATTGTCGTCCCTTGATTTTCGTTATTAGTCCCTAGTGATAACAGTGGGTTACTTGCCAATAATTTTTATACCCCTTCCAAATTTATTTCTCCTTGTTTAATGCCTCACATTGCAAGTAGGGGGGGGGGGGGGTGAAATTACACTGTAAAAAAATTTGGGTCCAGAATTTTACAGGAAAGTAGTGATTTGGTCCAGCTGAAAAAAGGTTAAAAATTAGCACTTCGGAAGCTGTCAAAAGATTTCAAGACACCCTAAACACAAAATTGTCCATATTTTGAGTTAGACGCGATGAAGTTTTCTATAATTTTGATATAATTTGTCCCAAAATTAGTACAACACACTGTAAAAGTTTCATTGAGAAAGCGAGGTGGGATTTTTTTAATTTATTCATTTATGTTCTAAAAGAAATGCACTACGAATTAATTGTGTTCTCGGACCATTCGTTTTGTGGACTGTTGTGTATCTTGTTGTTTTTCATTCAGCTGCGGCTTTGTTGGTTTGTTTCAACCCTTTTTAGTGTGATTATCCTTTGGTACACTTTGCCTCTCTCTTATATATGATATCGCAATAATTATATATATGTAAGCGTTCATATACATTTATATGGATACAATATTGAATTAAAATAGACATAATAATTAGATGAGTGAAAAAAAGAAAATGAAGTAATAATTGTACGTGTGAGGAGTTGGCATTCTTATAAAAAAGAAGATGTGGTATTATTGCAAATGAGACAACTATCCACAAAAGACCAAAATGACACAGACATTAACAGCATTAGGTCACCGTACGGCCTTCAACAATGAGGAAAGCCCATACAGCATAGTCAGCTATAAAAGGCCCCGATAAGACAATGTAAAACAATTCAAACGAGAAAACTAACGGCCTTATTTATGTCAAAAAAATAAATGAAAAAACAAATATGTAACACATAAACAAACGACAACCACTGAATATACAGGCTCCTGACTTGGTACAGGCACATACATAAATAATGTGGCGAGGTTAAAGTCTTTTACACTAGAAATATTTTAGATCTTGTTATATAGACTAATTCTTATTCATTCTGGTCGTAGTTAGTCTGTCATCCTCAAACGTGTGAGCAATGGTGTACGTACACCAATTTGTAGAATACATGGGATATTCAAAGACTTAAACGAACGTTAAGTCTCAGAGGCATGACTTTTTATTAGTTGTTAGTGGCTTTGAAATAGCTGTCAGATAACTGCGAGTACTCTCAGATCTGTTCATTGTGACTTTTTGTGTCGGGATGTATAAGTACCCGGCCACGTTCACTTGTATTTGTGTTCTGATAGTTAAGCTTTTTCAACTGATTTTTATAGTTCGTTCTTATGTTGTACTGTTATACCACTTTTCCCAGGTTAGGGGAGGGTTGGGATCCCGCTAATATGTTTAACTCCGGCACATTATTTAAATCTGTGCCTGTCCCAAGTCAGGAGCCTGTAATTCAGTGGTTGTCGTTTGTTTATGTGTTACATATTTGTTTTTCGTTCATTTTTTTACTTAAATAAGGCCGTTAGTTTTCTCGTTTGAATTGTTTTACATTGTCTTATCGGGGCCTTTATAGCTGACTATGCGGTATGGGCTTTGCTCATTGTTGAAGGTCGTACGGTGACCTATAGTTGTTAATGTTTGTGTCATTTTGGTCTTTTGTGGATAGTTGTCTCATTGGCAATCATACCACATCTTCTTTTTTATATGCTCGAAACTTTAGAATAGTTTAGAAATTTATCAAATCAAATAATCCTTGAGTGATGGTTTCGTTATTGAAATTCTAAATTGATGTTTAACCGCGCTAAATATTATATATGATAATCATACGAATAAGTCAGGAACGGAGTTTCAATCTGTAATTCAATAGTTGTTGTTTGTTTCTGTATTTGTTTGTCGTATAGTGTTTTGTAAATCAATGGTTTTCTCGTTTGAATAGTTTTATCATTATGTTAAATGGTGTCGGCGTTTGCTACATGTGGAAGTGCACACATTTACGACATGTTATTGCTTAAACGCACAGTTTCTTCTTCCCGCTAATAATATATAGTCACCATTTGCACTTATATGCGAATGGCCGATTGACAGTCGCTCCAAAATATTTTGCAACATTTCAGTTAAAAAAAAAACTTTTTTAAGTCTGGTAATATTTTCGTCATATTTCCAACAGCTTTATTTTTCTTAAACATTACAAATATTACAAATATAACAAACAAACAAACTTCATTTTTGGAACACTATCACAAAGTTTACGTAATACATGTGTAGCTATTTATTTAGATAAACTGTATTAATCCATACATTTCGGAATTATTTAGCAACTATATCCAAATGACGAGGAAGTTCGAGGTTATTCAAGTAATAAGATTAAGGAAACTTTGGTTAACACAACAGCATTTTCAACAAAGTAGTTTTTTTTTGTTTGACAAACTCGAAAAGAGGGAGAAAAGTAATAAAATGGTTACTTAAGCATT
This sequence comes from Mytilus edulis, assembly GCA_019925275.1. Lineage (NCBI taxonomy): Eukaryota > Metazoa > Mollusca > Bivalvia > Mytilida > Mytilidae > Mytilus > Mytilus edulis. The sequence goes on from CM034353.1 coordinate 12,750,436, forward strand.
TACTTAATTTCTATCACGAAATAAATGCGTTTAATATTTTAGATACAGATACAATATAGTGCATTCGTAAATGTATTTAACACTTTTTAATAGAAAATTTAAAAGAGATACATCAACAGTGTTTATTTTAGAATTGCTCAAGTCTGTAGGGCTTATTCCCGATTGTCCCACTTTTTTTTAAATTAAGAGCTCATATTGTCCCACATGAAAAGTTCTGACTGGTCCACATTATTTTATGAGGCGAAATGTTCTTATCCCTTGTTAGATTGTCTCTATGGTTTTGTTTCAGATATATAAGCCAAAATCTACATTTTATGCGATGCTCTTCTTTTAGACATTGCGGCCATCTTAATTATTGGGCGGGGTCATCGGATACTTTTTTGAAACTAAATACCCTAAGGATGATTTTGGCCATGTTTGCTTTAATTTTGCCAGTAGTTTCAGAAGAGAAGATTTTTGTAAAAATTAATGACGACGACGAATAATGAGAAAATGAGAAAAGCTCACTTAGTCCTATGGTCCAGGTGAGCTAAAAAGCAAAACGGACAAAAAGCAACGGACAAAAAGCAAAAGTGTCGGACAAAAAGCAAAATTATCGGACAAAAAGCAACGGACAAAAAGCAAAAGTATCGGACAAAAAGCAAAATTATCGGACAAAAAGCAAAACGGACAAAAAGCAACGGACAAAAAGCAAAAGTATCGGACAAAAAGCAAAATAATCGGACAAAAAGCAAAAGCGGACAAAAAGCAAATCGCGGACAAAAAGCACCGTATCAAACGTTCAATAACATACTAGTAGACGTCGCGTACGGTGTTGGTGATAATACGGGTTTTGCTTTCCAGTTCGCCTTTATTGCATTTGTAAGAAGTTTCGGAATTGATAACTATATAAATGTATATATCAAAATGTGCGTAATTAAAAGTAGAAATGGAATATGCCTTAAAATCAATACTTTTATTCATTTTGTTACTCGAATGATCCCTCATAACACTGATTTTGAGCCTGTAGACAAGTAACACCGCGACATATGATCAGCGTTGCTTTAAAGTTATTCTTGTAATTTTTTAAACTTATTAAAAACAAGTTGTTTTCCTAGCAAGAGTAGTCTTTGGTGTTAAGGGTGTATGTTTTATTTATGACGTCATCGTTAACTGGACGCGTCTGACCAGGACGAAAAGTTCACTTTGTTTGGTGGTCAAGCCGAAAATAGAAAAACAAATTGGATAGGAGTGAAGTTAAGAGTATTTTTAAAAGTTAATTCAAATATATTATTTCGAAATATATCTTTTTATTCCGTATATAATAAGGAAAAAAATAAAAAGTTTTGTTACAACATTTCAAAAGATTGTGTCAGAATTAATGATTTTTTGAAATTTGTATTTCTGTCACAAAACCCAAATCTCGCATATTTTTTGGAGCTCTTCAAAATTCGAACGAGTGCTGCAGATCCAAACCACAATTTACATATCCACCCTTCCTGTGTCAAAATTATACAATAAATATACAACTTTCTATGTCTTCAATTAGTAAGTATTGTTTAAATTATGTCCTAAATTGTTCATTTTATTAAATCCGTTGAAATGTCACACTCGCCGTTTTCTGACGTTTTGGCGTATTTGTTAAGTGTCTTATGAAAAGTAATAGGCAATTGCAGTCTTTTCTACGATATGAAATTTTATTCAAACGTGAAAACTATTTTTTTAAGTGTATGAAAAAAAATTGTGTCGAAGTTTTAAGAGATAATATTGAAAAAAAAATTAAACGCGATCTTTTTGTTTTTGTCTAGTCAAAATTTCACAAAACGCCGTTTTTTTTTACATTTTTGTTACAGGTATGATAAGTCATATTATACAGTTTTAGAGGGTGAAAATTTGAAATTATAATAGCACAAAAAATACTATATAACATTAAAATCTACTGTTCAGGGATTTTTTTGAACCCATTTTCGATCACATGTCGGAAAAATTAACGACACAGTCAGCGACTACTTTTGTCTAGTCATAATGTCACACCATGCTTTTTTACTTGTTTTGACGTTACGTTCTGTAAAACTTGACATGTAGTGCCTAACGTCGCAAATTACGGAAGCCTTTACGTGCCATGCTAATTAACTTTTTCCAATTTGATATGACGAATTATGAATTTGATATAACAGATTATGAATTTGATATAACAAATTATGAATTTGATATAACAAAATATGAATTTAATATAACAAATTATCAATTTGATATAACAGATTATCAATTTGGTATAACATATTATCAATTTGATATAACAGATTATCAATTTGATATAACAAATTATCAATTTGATATAACAAATTATCAATTAGAAATAACAAATTGTGAATTTCTCTACCAATAGTATGATTTAATTACATGTACAATAATGAGATTGATTGAAACATTGCGTAACCCAAATTGGCGCATTTTTTTGTGTATTGATTCATTGTTTATCTGACGTCTAGCGACAAATATGTCATTGAATGCTTATGTTATACTGTGAAAAACTTTTGGATGCAAGAAATAACATGTTTTACGGAATTGTTGATGTTTTACCAGTCCAGGAATCGGTTAGCCTTTTTTCAGCAAAATGATAGCGATATAATCGAAGCCTTACCTGGTGGTATTACAGATTTTATGCAATCTGTGAACTCTGACAAATGGAGAAACATGATGTGTTGCTTGGCAGATCAGATATTTTATCTGTACGGAAAATTTAAAGGCGAATTATCTGAGCATAGGTTTAATTTTGGTCACTGAAATATCTAAACTAAACAAATGTAGCATATAGATATACATATATGTAAGAAACATGTTTTTGTTTTGTTTGTTTGTGTGTGCTTTAATTGTAGTTTGTAATTATATGTTGTTCATTTCTTGTAATAATTAAGTATATTTGTGGTATAAAATGTAAATCTTCAATATATTGGAGGAAATAAAGAGAAACAATCAATCAATCAATCATGAGTGTTACTCACAAACCAAATACATGTTTTCCATGGAAAGAGACCAGGGAATAAGCCATTGGAATCAAATAGGATGAACAGACACGATTACTCAAATGTTTTCACAAAAATACAAACACATCACAATTTCGTGCGCACGAATATTAAAAGAATGAGCCGATGATATGCATTAATGATTTGCTGAATATTTATACATCTGTCGTCTTGCCAGGTAGTGTTTCCTGGATGTTTTCTCAAGCATTATTCTAACCAGATGGTGATAAATTAGAACTTAAACCTCTTGTTAATTTTAGACTGTTGGTTAGCTGCACAGTTTTTGCTACACATGGTAGATATGATTAAATGTAACATTACATCATATTGTTTATCGTTTTTCTTTCAAGGAAGTTAATAATTATATATAAATACCCCTAACTAACCGATCGAATTATATGTAATAGTCGAAGTTGACTAGTGAAATATCACTATTGTATGTTCACATGGCCATTGGCATTATTTGTGTAACAGGAATAGTTCCTATTATAAGTCATGTGGTAATAAATGTTATTCCATATTGGTATCCATATTGGCCGTCGGCCTCAGTGAATATCATTTCTCAAAAGTCAATAAAACCGCATATTTACCTCATCAAAAGACAGTAATTGTATAATATCTTATATACACGGCTGGTAATCTACACACGCAGAACATTTGATTCTGCAATGAAAACCGTGAGAGGATTTTCCGGTTGTACTTGAGTGGAGCAATTGTCACCGCTTCGAAAGGTATATACATTTCTAAATCGCAATTTTCTTATTCGACTGATCAAAATATTGAAAATCGGAGAATGCTATGCTGTGGTGAATACTTGAACAAAAAGATACATGTATTATTTACTGTTGTACGCGGAGTTGAACTCCTACAAAATCAGTTGCCGCACGAGAATTTGCCTAAAAAAGTGACATTTAAATTTAAAAATGGTTCTAATTACAGACCCTCAAGTTCAAATTTACTTTTTATTCGGTCAATGGGTATGAATGTCGTTTTGGGCGGCGTGTACGCTGTCCGGTGTTGAAAGACAACTTAATAAATCTAAAAACCTCATATTTTCATTATGACATGCGTGAGGGGATCGGTTCTGATTGAGGACATCGTGAATGTGTTTGAAGCACAACCGGAAAATCCTCTCACAGTTTTCATTGCAGAACCAAATGTTCTGCGTGTGTAGATTACCAGCCGTGATATACGACAATTGACATTTGAATATCTAAATAACACATGCAGGAAAAAAGCTCAATTTAATTTGTTTCATTTTGTTCATCGTTAACAAAAGCTATATATTAAGAATAACTCATCGGAAATAAGTGCTTTCATGGTCAATCCTTGGAAAGATGTCGATTTATAAGTTCATCTGAAATTAATGCTTGTTTGCATAATTTAAGCTAAAATATTTGTTTCATAATTTTATTTCCACTTGTAAAGATTTGTTATCAATCCTAAACTTATTTTACCTTTACCCTTTTCAAAAAGAGGGTGTATGGCCGTATGTCAATCAGTCTTTTGAATTGTATTTTATATTTGTTTTTATGTTGTTATTCAGTTATGTTTGAATATTTGAAATATATGGATGTGAAATAAATATGTAAACTTTCCGGTGAATTGGACTTTATATCAACTACCGCTAGTTTCCCCCAGAAACTAATTAATATGACAGAGGTGACATATACCTCTTTAAATACTCGAATCCGTTTTCAGCCCATCCGATGAAATTTTCGTCGCATTTTTCTACAAATCATCGCTTCAAGTTCCTGTTTCGTGCGAAAATGCAAAACTACCAAAAAAGTCCCCATTTATGAACTAGTCACTTATATTAAGGGTTGAGAAACGGCTTATCCAAAAACGATGTTTTGCTACAAGATGTCTAAAACGAAGTAGTAATTTCGGGAAACTGCATTTATTGTGTAAGGTTTCGACTCATTAATTATTTTATCAAAACAATGAGTAAAATGCCGGCTGTTTTTCATTCTATTCATATAAACATAAATGTATCATTAAATAAACATTTTTTTGAAATTATTGATTTTTTTTTACTATATTTGCAATTTCAGGGGCCAATTAATATAGCTCTTATAAATATCACAAATATAATATAAAAATTTCAGGGACTGAATTTTCGGCTCTCCCTTGACACCATTTGCGAGTATGGTCTTGAGGAAACGACGACAGTCCGTCGGAAGGGGACGATAAATGGCTGACCCGTGTTAAGAGAGAGCCATATCTCTTGATGGCAAAACTTGTTTCCCAATCCACTATAATAAATATGTTTAAACTAAATATCACACCTCCTATTTTTGTTTTATTTATTTCAGCGAAATATACCGTGTAAGGCGTTTTATCAATCAAGTACGTTTTACTTTACAGGGAGTATAATTAAAAGTGAGAAATGTACCGTGTAGAACGCCACATGCGGGGTGTCGCCTATGTTTGACATGGGGTGGCAATTTCGAAGCGAAGAAAAACTGTCAAAGTAAGTTCAAGTATCAAAATTTCTTTATTTAGAATTCTTAGTATCATATAATGTACTGCACGGAAGGAACTGAAACGCAATCTATTTCCTGCACAATTAATCTGTCGTTTTCAGTGCTCTGTTTTCTCAAACACCTCTCCCTAGTTTTCCGTGTTTCAGATTTTGAGGCTTCATATGCAAATTTCTGGATAAAAAACTACTTTAGACGACTTCCCTCTGCATCATTTATATAGAATTGAATTCCTTTTATTGAATTTAACCAAATACCAGCTTCATACTTAAAATTAATGGTTTTTAAAACTAGTTTTTCATCAAAATATAAAGTGTCGCTCGGGGTGTCAGATTTTGCATCTCAAGGCCAGGGGTAGAGGCTTCCAATAACAAACGAATAGATTTGCATATGAATCATGTAAATCGGTCTTTATCTGATACTTTTTAATTCAAACACATCTACTATATGATAACATATTAAAAACTAAAAGTACTTCATTTTGTCTGGGGTTTTTTTAGTCATATAATAAATGTGCTTTTGATTTCATAAATAGTAAAAAATGACTCAAAATATTTGTTTACCGCTGGAAAATGATTTCTATTCCTTTGCAGTTACTATCATGGTCATATAAAATAACGACTGTGGCTCAATGCACCGAAACATGGTGTAAAATCACAGAGCAGACCTCCATATAATATTTAGCCGAAGCCACCAACTCTTTCCAATGTTCAGTCAAACTCCATCAAAGTTTATCATCAGACTCTTCTCGAAAGCGCACATGCACACCGCAAAACGCTTTCACTCCAAAACGAATTCGGTTTCTCTCTTCAATGAAACACTCACCGGCATCTTTATCATCCAATGGCTATTCAGCTTCAAGGAGACATGAAAAGGATGACACTACTATTCTTAACTATTTCAAAACAGCGATTCAAACTCTTGAAAAATATCAATTTAGCTGCTGATTTCCTAACTTTTGTCCAAATGGTAAATGTAATAGGTGGACCAAAAAGTATGGAACACATAACAGAAAGCTTAGGTGAGCGCAGAATGGCCGACCCCCAAGAGGAAGAAATAAGTTTTGCAGTTCCAAGTCAAAAGATACTATCAGACTTCATCGCCATGGACCTTGGTACTTAGTATCCTAACGTCTAACCTCTGTTTAATATATCTTGGTTCTAACATTGAAACATTTCATCATGTTCCATGAGGCTGACATGGTTTCTTTAATACAAGATGTCTACTGTGCTTTCATTAACATAATGTGATTGTGTTCCAAATATGTCACTGGCACTAGAAAAACCGAGTTGATACAAGAAAGGCAATTTCACCCAAGTTCCGTTAGCTGAAACAATGAAACACTGATCAAAAACAAAAATCTCGATTGATGCCAATTGTCACCCGCCATTCCTTCACATTTTAAAGACCATTTTTTTGGGCGGATGGCGAGCTCTTTGCGGTCTTTCAATCGTAGACCTAAATCTTTAAGTGCCTCGTGTGCTCATTTACAAAGAAAAAGTTCCAAAAACTTGTCTATACCCAATAATTGTTTGCTTTGTATTTATTTGGTCTTCTAGTAGTGTTTTTCTTTCCTTGAATTTATTCCATCTTCAAAACCGTCAGCATATAACATAAACTCATAATTTTGTTGGTTACGTAACATATTCAATACAGGATAAAGAATGCCTGGAGAACGTTAGAACCAAGAATTCTAAAGCACTTTGGGATATCAAGGTCCATGGCAATGAGGTCACATTTTGGGGTATGAATGTCTATGGCGATGAGGTCTGATGGTATCTTTTGGCTTGGAACTGCAAAATTAATTCCTGCATCTTGGGGATCGCCCATTCCGCGCTCACACAAGTTTCCGGTAATGTATCCAATACTTTTTGGTCCACCCATAAAATATAAAAGTTTACCGTGAAAAAGTCTGTATCCAGTTTTTACGGGGCGCCGAATGGGACTCTTGTGATTTTGTACTCGAAATTCAATTTTGTACGGACAAAAGTGAGTTTTGTTCAACAAAAATGAGTTCAGTTTAACAAAATTTGTAGCATACTACAAATTTAAAATTTTGTCATACAAAATTATCTTTCAGTGGACAAAAGTTACTTTTGTCATAACAAAATTCATTTTTGTAACACAGACTTTACTTTTGTTACCTAATTTGAAAATTGGGCGACAAAAGTCAATTTTTTATGCAAATTTGTTAAGTTTGGATTCTGTGAACTAATTTGCATACAAAATCGACTTTTGTGACACAAAATTGACTTTTGTGAGACAAAATTGACATTTGTGAGACAAAATTGACTTTTGTGAAACAAAATTGACAAAATTGAATTTTGTCTCACAAAAGTCAATTTTGTCTCACAAAAGTCAATTTTGTATGCAAATTTGTTTAGTTTGGATTCTGTGAACTAATTTGCATACAAAATCGACTTTTGTGAGACAAAATTGACTTTTGTGAGACAAAATTGACTTTTGTGAGACAAAATTGACTTTTGTGAGACAAAATTGACTTTTGTGATACAAAATTGACATTTGTGAGACAAAATTGACTTTAGTGAGACAAAATTGACTTTTGTGAGACAAAATTGACTTTTGTGAGAAAAAATTGACAAAATTGAATTTTGTCTCACAAAAGTCAATTTTGTCTCACAAAAGTCAATTTTGTCGTCACAAAAGTCGATTTTGTATGCAAATTAGTGAGACAAAATTCAATTTTGTCAATTTTGTCACACAAAATTCAATTTTGTCAATTTTGTCACACAAAAGTCAAGACAAAATGTCAATTTTGTCTCACAAAAGTCAATTTTGTCTCACAAAAATGAATTTTGTCATCACAAAATTGAAGTTCTCATAAAACAAGTCTGTATCACATAGTTTTGTAAGACAAAAATGATTTTGTTATGACAGAATTGAATTTTGTACAAAACTACAAGAGTCCCATTCGGCGCCCCGTAGTTTTCCAAATTAACCTCTTAGTTGTTTCCCGATACCATAGTTCCGATGTTATTCTTTTTGACATAAATCTGACCGTCCCAAAGAAAAGTCGAAGAGAAATATTCTCGAAAGGATATTTATTTGCTTTCACCATTCGGATAAAATCAACAGCCATATAAAGTTTTTAAAGATTTTGAATCGCTTTTTTAAATTGTTGAGAGTAGAGTGTCATCGGCTTCAGGTCTCCTTGAAGCAGTATTGTCATTTGATGATAAAGATGCCGGTGAGTGTTTCATTTGAGAGAGTAATCGATTTCGTTTCGGAGTGAGTGGTTTTTGCAGCATGCACAAGCGGTTTTGAGAGGAACCTGATGAAGACCTTTGATGCCAATGATAGAGTTTGACTGTTGTTGGCTTAGGCAAAATCTTATATTGAGGTATGCTCTATGACTTTCCTCCATGTTTCGGTGCTTTGAGCCACAACAGTGACATTTCATCTGACCATGATAGTGACTGGAAAGGAAAAGGGATATTTTTTAGCTTCAAAACAAAATATTTTGAGTCATTTTTACTATTTATGAAATCAAAAGCCCAGGTCTTATATGACTAAAAAAACAGGCAAAATGAAGAATTTTCAGTTTCTTATTTGTTATCATAATATAGCAGATGTGTTTGAATTAAAAAGTATCAGATAAAGACCGATTTACATGATTTATCTGCAGATCTATTCGTTTTTTATTGGAAGCCTCTACCCCTTGAGATGCAAAATCTGACACCCCAAGCGACACTTTATATTTTGATAAAAAACTAGTTTTAAAACCAATAAATTTTAAGTATGAAGCTATATTTGGTTAAATTCAATAAAAGGAATTCAATTCTATATAAATGATGCAGAGGGAAGTCGTCTAAAGTAGTTTTTTATCCAGAAATTTGCATATGAAGCCTCAAAATCTGCAACACGGAAAACTAGGGAAAGGTGTTTGAGAAAACAGAGCACTGAAAACGACAGATTGTGCTTGCAGGAAATAGATTGCGTTTCAGTTCCTTCCGTGCAGTACATTATATGATACTAAGAATTCTAAATAAAGAAATTTTGATACTTGAACTTACTTTGATAGTTTTTCTTCGCTTCGAAATCGCCACCCCGTGTCAAACATAGCCGACACCCCGCATGTGGCGTTCTACACGGTGAAATAGCAACCGACCAACTGGATGTTTGGCAACCAACAATCAAGCAATCGATCCTGTTACTTAAATTGTCTCCTGGTATCTTACTTCGGTTGTGAGCGAACGGTAGGAAAATTTGTGTTTTCGTTACAGTTCAATTTGGGGTCCTCATCGCGGTCCGCGTTTATAATAAGTCATGTTGATTAAAACCTAAAACAAATTGAACGGTTTGGAAGCAAAAGTCTAGTTAAATTGTACAAGAACAATATTCAATTAATTCGTACATAATTAAAAAATGTGTATAAGCTACGAAACAAGAAAATGTTTCTAAAGCTCGAACAAATAAATTTTATATTTGCCTACTGTAAATGTAAACAAGAAGATTTATCCATATTGTTTTTTTTTTTGCATCGTAGAAAAGAGATAAAGAAAGTCAGGTCAAATTATATGTATCCAGTTTATCTCATGATATCCCCTTGAGACAAAAAATTCTGCCACTTTGTGGCAAACTTTGCATTTCAAGGTAAAACGAAATCTTGGATTGGAAGTTGACAATAATTTTCGCCACGAGTTTATTTCTGTCTACATATATATTATCTTATATCTTATCTTATATATATATGCGCAATTTTAACAATGAAATAAGTTTACAGTTAGTTTTATTTACTTGTGAGAGAGCTGTTTACAAATTCCATTACTAGTATGTCTCTTGTGGAGAATTGTCTCATTTGCAATCATACCACATCTTCTTTTTTTATATTTAACAGAAATCATGAAATATGTGACCACTAAAACCATACAGAGAAGCAGTGTAACGTTAAGAAAACGGAACACTAGAAGTAATGTCTGCTTTGTTTGTTTAAAGACAAGTTCATAATTAATCGTAATTCTGTCCATACAGTCATACTGACAGTGTATATGCTTCTAACAATTCTCAATAATTACATTAGATGTATGTTTCATTATAATACTTTATTCTAATTGGCTAATTGCACATCACGTGTTATTCCTTAAGCAATTGCATTACTCAATAAAACTTTTCGTTCATGATAACACGTGGTCTCACAATAAAGTGCACAGGTGAATTAAATAAAACAATTATAAAATTCGTGTTTTCATGATTATAGCTAAAAGCTGTAATTATAAGTATTGAATGCTTCTTTTTGTAACTTCATAGGGTTGTAAAAGCGTTGACCGTGCGCATATTTTTAGAATGAAGCGCTTCCGCGCTTCATACAAAATGTACTTCGGTCAACGCTTTTACACCCAATGAATTTACAAAAAGAAGCATTCAATTCTTAAATAAAAGAAAAGTCTACATGCACTTTAATTTGCCACGATAATTTTTGAACTTCTAAGCCACCCAACATATGTGTTCTGCATAGTGAGTACGTATATAACAAAAAATATTGCAAACGTGTAGAATTATTTTTTTCATATTTTTTTTTCTGGCAGCCTAAAAGTAAAACAACAAAATACCGAACTCCAAGGAAAACGTTTAAATCAAAAGCTCAAACGAGGCTAAAACACATCAAACGGCGAATGGATAACAACTGTCATATTCCTCGCTTGGTGCAGGCAGTTTCTTCAATAATGTTAACTTGAAAGAGTTCAATATCTCATTTTTAAATGGCATGTACTAAAAGGTGGAGTGGAGTGGAGTGGAGTATTGGAGTGGAGTGGTGGAGTGTTGGAGTGGAGTCATGGAGTGAAATTAACTTAACATATTCAAAAGTCAATATCAATTTAAAAATCATTTATAAAACAATATTTAAATTGCAGCACACAATGATTTTATATTATTTCATTTGACATATTTGATAATTTATCAAAGTTGGACAATGTTTGGGGTAGCATTTTATGACAGCTTAGATGGAGAGGGGGATAATGTTGTCAATTGTGTAATTTATTTTGCTATCCTAAATTATAGTGTATTTCTAATAAGAAGGGGAAGCAAAGGCCCAGTAACCTATGCAGTTAAAATTAATTTTGGACGAGCTCACAAAAAATTTATTAAAATATACATAGCGGTTATGTTAATTTTCAAATGTTGTAGGCTTAGTCCCTAGTTAAAAAATGTATGTCTTTACCTGGCAAAATATGTTAGAATCTAAAAATGGAGACTTTATCCATTGTGCTGAACATTTAATGTTGAATTCCGAGTGATTCTAGTAAAAGCAAATGCTCATCTTATAAACTTTGCTTCATTTCATTATGAATTACAACATCTTTGAATTCAAACTGAGTATCCCTTTTTCTTGTCATCATTTAAATGAAAATATGTGTTTTGTAGAGAAACAGATTGTATCAAGATTTTAGATCTTGGACTTAAATACATTCTATGATCATATCTTTTTAACACAAGATCATTTGGAACATTTGTATGCTTATCTGAAAATGATCATCCACAGCCGTAACATTTTCTTATTATTCCAGTTATGAAAGTAAGATGGAATGGTTGTTTAGTAAAATCATGTCTTTGAAATTCAGTGTCTTGTCTTTAAAATTATTTACACCAGACTGTTGTTAACTAAGGTAAAATTGCTGAAAGACCCCCTCCTAAATTAAAGAAATCTATTATTTAACATTAATGTTAATTTTTTTTAATATTGTTTGGAGATATAACCTTACAAAATGCCCATGACACATCCAATGTGAATCATATTGGTATAATGAACATGAATGCAGTTGGATGCTGTGGATACATGTATTCTATGATTTTTAAAGCTACACATGTATACAAAAATATCGTATAAATTGATATTGATTTTTGGATATGTTAGGTAAATTTCACTCCATGACTCCACTCCAACGCTCCACCACTCCACTCCACTCCAATACTCCACTCCACTCCACTCCACTCCACTCCACCTTTTAGTACATGCCTTTTTAAATCAATCATTATACAACCGTCAGATTTACTAATGAATTGACTGACTTCGTTTGCAGGTATTGTTCTCTAATAAGAGCATTATTCAACAGGACTTACACCACCTAATCCTTTTCCGCATTCATACACATTTAAGATTATTGAAGTAACGTACTAAAATCGTTACATTAAGAGCCTCAACTCCTTCACGTATCATAAGTGAAACAGGTGATTATCGAATCCAGTCATTCATACAACACACCTACACTACAGACTGATATGTCCGTCAATGTATATAAATACATAAGTTCTAGGTCAAGCTGGTTTATACAACCAATAAATAATATTGTTGTGTGTTTGTTTAGTTGACAGTATTGATTAACGGTTACAAGAAGATTAACATTCATGACTGTAGCGAAATCTGGGGAGATAACTCTTGTTGACAAATGGAACCATTTTTCGCAGAAGAATTTGAACAAGTCGTCGTCTGTCGTGCATTCCAGCATCAAGTTGGTGGACACAAATGTGTACTGCAAATTACTGATAATTTGATTTGCAAACCTTGTGAAGAAGCCGAAAGATTGTTTTACAACAGCACCCCTGAGGAGCTTAAACCATATGTTCCTGGCTATCGAGGTTGGTTCATTTAAATTATATTACGCTTCAATTATTTTAGGCTATTGTTATATTCTATAACACTATATCGAAAATGATGCTTCACTCTTTGTGAGGCAATTTTCTGTTCATTATTGTAATGGTAACGGAAAAATTTATTAAGAATAAAAAGATCTCAACTCTCCTTAGGCTACAGTACCTTCTCCAAAATCACAAAAAATACCACTGAATAATATGACAATTTAATATTAGTTACATGGGAGATTTTATTCAAACTCAATTGAACTGTGTTGAATTGATGGATGTGAGGTTAAAAAGCAGTTGTATTTAAGAAACCATGTACAAAACATGTAAAAGTATTTCAGTTAGCAATTAATTTTACTTGTATTTTATAATTGATGGGTAAAAAGATCACCGTCAAAACATTTTTAATGTGAAGTTATCCGTGTGCGTGATAAAGAATAATAATTGTGCGAAGAAAGAATTATCAAAACATCAACTTGATCAAGGCAGTTTCAACATTTCGTTAACTTATAAACATGATGAGTAATAGGGGGGGCACGAGGGAACCTTTTTGAGTGCACAAAAGTGACTTTAAGAAAGGAATTGTATATTTAATTTTTAGTGAAGTGCGCTAATCAGTAATTGAAATGACTTAATTTATTTCCGTATTAGTTTACGACTAAGCGGAAGTATGAAACTACTTTCCCGGTGTTAACATGATCATATGTTTGTCGTGTTGATACAAATGATGTTAGATTAAATAAATGAAAACTGTCAAAACATGACCCGGCCGCCTATATTTACCAAAGTAATGTTCTTAATATAACAACTTATTGTGTGATGTAACACTAGCAAAAAATAGGCATACTGTAAAACATGGTATGGTACGATGGTATGGTATGTGTTATGGTATGATGGTATGGTACGAATACCATCATACTATGGTATGCATGAATGGTACCATGGTATGGTATGAGTGTATGGTACAAATTACTATACCATGGTACAAATTATTATACCATGGTATGAAGCATGGTTTTTCAAAAGAGGAAATTTTGAAAAGTTAATAAACCTACTCTTAAACAGGATTTTATTAATTATCTGTTTTCTTTTCTTTCTTTTTTGACCTATTCCAAAACAAAGTTTGTTTTCATTGAGAAACAGGAACAAGAATATTTGTTGAAAAAACAATGTAAACAAAATATTCATTGGTTCATTTTTTCCAAGACATTTAGAATCAAAACAATTAATTTAGAAAAGAATTGCCCACACACATTTAAAAGCTGTGTCAGTCCTTTAGTTAGGATATTGACACACATTAAGCAAGTTAAGAACTTCATGAAGTTGTTAGCAAACATTAAAATTGATAAGACCTTGATTTATTCTTATACTTTCCTTGCCACCTAGTAAAACTATCATGCTGAAGAAAAAAAGCCAAAGTGTGGTTGGTGATAAGTTGTAGTTATAGTAAGAATGTAATCTGTTGTGACTGCAAGTTTTGTTCAATTAAAGGACTTTTTTATTTCAATTTTTTATTTAAACTAGCAAATTTGGAATCAAACTGAGAACCAAGTCCTCATTTTTCGGCCTCTTCTACCAGGCCACACTTTTCAATTATTTTTCGAATTGCAAATCGAAACGGTTTTTTATTTTTCGCAACTCCATTCAGGTGCTCTGGGTCAATGTATCTTATCAAACTTTCTATATCATCAGTTAATTGTTTTTTATCTTGGGACTGACCAGGGATTTAGCTGGTTGAGGAGTGGCCACTCCTGTTAACTTTGGGATAAACTATAAATAGGAGACAGAAATGAACTACATTGGTTAGAGGTATAGAGCGAGGGTTGAGATCTCACAAAACATGCTTAACACTGCCACATTTGTTGCACCTGTACCAAGTCTGGAACCTCTGCTCTAGTCTTGTTTTTTTAAATTTTGGTTCATTTATATGTTTCGGAGTTTATTGTCACGTTTATTTTATATTAACTAGTACACATTTTTGTTCAGAAAACGGCCATTAAACTTCTACCCCCCTTTTTTAAGTTAAGTTATTGCCAGCTTCAGCCCGTCTTCTGGTGCAAGATTTTTTCGCTGTGTAAAAGACTCTTTTTTTTTTGCCTTGGGCTGTTTTCTTCTCTTTGGTCGGGTTGTTGTTTCTTTGACACATTCCCCATTTCCATTCTAAATTTTATGAAGAATTTACTATACTCGAAGACAGTTACATATATGTTTTTTATGTTACTCCTTTGAGGAAGCACCATACAGAAAGAAATGGACAGCAAATTTAATGTGATTATTGTGAATCTTAAAATTCTTGTAAACAACAGGTACATGTAAGATCAGTTCTCCGAGACAAATTATGGTTAAAACACTTTAATTAATTGTCTAGTGACATATTACAGGAATCCCATTTTCATATAAACAGTTAACAACATTACAAATTTTAGCAGAACAGATAACAGCCAGTAGGTTGAAAACAGTAAACAGTTTAATTTTGTCTCAAATAACAGTTAAAAACACAAAGGCAAAACCAGGTTAACACAAAAAGGTATTGCCCCTCTCTCTTATAGGTCATTATGTTGATCATTTTCTTATACTTATGATACTTATAGTTCAAAATCAGTCTACATATTTAAAGGATACTACATCGTTCATTAATATCATTGAGAAATAGAACCTATGGCAAATAGCTTTTTGGTTTCGTATAATAAAACACAGATGTTTACTAATTTTCCTCAAACGTCCTGTTAAACTAGCCCATTACAGTTTTGACAAATCAAGCTCCACTGTCATTGTATTAATTCATTTGTTGAGAATCCTTTTAGAAAACAATGCATTTGATTTCAAAGGAAAAATTTATAAACAAATAACAGTTGCGGCAATTGGTGCAGTCCCTTCACGGGAAATCTGTGATATACTTAATCATGTTAATATATTCGAAATAATGAATCAAATACTTTCTGCATTACATAATATTCTATCATGGCAGATATATGGACAATATGTATTCATAATCTTCGATCGAACATCAGATGAAATAATAGATTTTTTTTCGTTTAGCAAATTATTATAACTCTTTATTAAAGCTCAAACGAAAAAATATCGTTCTTAGATGTTGATGTAATTAAAGGTCAAATATTTACAACACATGGCAATTATAATTGACCTTGAAATACATTTTAAAGAAACCTATTATTATCTCAATCTGCACAGAAATAGCACTCTCAGCATGTATTGAAAAAAATGAAATAAAGTTGTTTAATAAAATCTCACATAATAAAAAAAAGACTCATTCTTTGGTTGAAATTGTGTATTAACTTCCATAATGCACATTATTTTTACATATAAATGAAGAAAACAAAATACACTCTACAACATGTGGTATATATCTATCAACTAACATAGTATTATATTAGTGACAGTTTAATTTGAAAGTATGGTGTTTTCTAATCCACACAGGAGATTCATTCACCTTTTATTCACATTTTTAGTGGAATTTCTTGGCCATAGATGTAGACAGAATATGCAACTGTTTAAAGTGTTATATTTCAAAACAATATAAAATTGACCATTGACAGAAGGTTATGCAATACAACTTTAACTACATTATCTAGATTATAATCAAAAGATATGCAGTACTTCCCAAAATTTCAAAGAATAATTGATAGCAATTTGCAACGTTTCAGAACAGGACATTATTTTTATCTTAGTTATCTGAGATGTTTAAATTGAGTTTTCTCTTGTTTTCTGTTCACAGCTTTATACATGTAAGTGATAGTCTATCTGGTTTGTCTACATCTATTTTGTAAAATATTATTTTCTAGATAAAACAGATACATAATGTCAACAAATTAAAAAAAAAAAATCATATTTCATATTACCTAAATTAATTTTTCAAAATTTCCTACTTCAAAAAATCATACCATGCTTCATACCATCAAGTTATACCATGGTATAATAATTTGTACCATGGTATAGGAATTCGTACCATGGTATAGGAATTTGTACCATACCATCATACCATACCATGGTACCATTCATACATACCATGGTATAGGAATTTGTACCATACCATCATACCATACCATGGTACCATTCATACATACTATGGTATGATGGTATTCGTAGCATACCATCATACCATAACACATACCATACCATCGTACCATACCATGTTTTACAGTATGCCCAAAAGATAGTCCTTTTTATCTTAAAGTGATCACATTTTTTCATCATACCATGACATTATAAACAATCTCCTTCCTTATAAAGATTGAATCTTTCTTAAATGTTTAGAATCATCTTGTTTATTCCTCCTACTTTAAATATTAGTTGTCACGAGTGTGATTTGTAGAATACAAAAACTTCCGCCAATTTCCCGGTTTAGCATTTATTCTTCATATGTTATAGCAGACACACTTATGAATTAACACACTCAATTATGTTAAAAAAATCTAACTGTATAGATAATATTCAAAGCAAATAAAGTAAAACCCAAAATACAATTTACACTTTATATTTTCGCAGTTAGCCGACATGGTATTTAATAACTATTTGTTATATTTATCTTTTTAATAGATTCAAATCTATCCGTCAATACCCGTCAACATAGGAAAACCCAGTCACCATCAACCGTTAAAATCCCATTATACAATATTTTTATTTTTATTTTCTACGATGGCCGAAGTAAGCCGACAAAAATACTATTTAAACTTTATATAGTACTGTACAGAAAGTTTGTACATAGTACTTTCTTGTTGTTTTACTTCCTGGTTAAAAGATAGTACTCTGTACAGAAAGTTGGTACATAGTACTATCTTGTCGTTTTACTTCCTGGTTAAAAGATAGTACTCTGTACAGAAAGTTTGTACATAGTACTATCTTGTTGTTTTACTTCCGGGTAAAAAGATAGTACTCTGTACAGAAAGTTGGTACAGTGTACTATCTCGTGTTTTACTTCCGGGTAAAAAGATAGTACTCTGTACAGACAAGTTTGTACAGTGTACTATCTTTTTATGGACTCAGGAAGTACATAACCACCATTTTTACATTAGTTGAACTTCCTTTTAAAAATGTCTTGAACTGTACAGAATGTTTGTGTTCCTAGTTATCATTGTTTTTTTTATGAATGAAACCAAAAGCATTTGATTTATTATTAAAAACAAAAAGAAATGATATGTGTAATTGGACAAAATATGTATAAATTGAAAAAAGTCAATGTTTTTTCTCCGAAAAGTGACAAATAACATTTATACATATGCTATTTGTTTCTGGATAAGCTGCATAAAACAGAAAAACCTCTGATAAAAAGTGTTATACATTTTGTAAACACCACAATTAAAAAAGGTCACCAGCGTACGCGATCGGTCAAGTTAGTTTACAGACACAAAACAGGAATTGAAATGACAAGTTTATGGATCTGCCACCAAAGTAGTTAAAAATGTTATCATAGATTCCGTGTTCTATATAGAAGCGCCGAGCCAATGTTGATAACATTATGCATCCAGAATTTAAAGCAGCTAGACGAACATGTAAGTACTATGTTTTATTTAAATGTCATCCTGATTTTTTTACGATTAAACTAATGGTATGAAAAATAACTAATTGGGAATAAGATCTCACTCGTTCAATTTAAAGATTTGTTATATAAATGGTTAAAAAAGGGATATTTGGTATCGATCAGTGGCTCAAAATGAACGGTGAACAAAAATTCCAAAAGCAATACAATGTATTCTGTTCTTCATTTTCAAATTACAGGGAGGTCTTCGTTACGGATCAAAGTTCTCTCTCTCTCAACAATACAAATGACTGCATTTACCATTTTCAACGTAACCTGTGTTGAAATCAATGAAAGGCTCTGCTATTTTATTATTTAAATCTTTCATTTTGCATTGACCACACAATCTTTACCTAATCGTGATAAAATGTAAAAGAAGTTTGAAGGACAGTTTATCTGCATAGTATATTATTAAATGTCTGCTACATTTCAAATTGCACTTAATGATACATGTTCATGTATGTTTATCCATAGTTTTGGTATTTGCGAAGATTTGACTTCTAAGGGTCACTGAAACATTTTGATTTTGATTGATTTTTAGAAAAATAATCAATTATCCAGTAAAATGTTTATAACTGGATAGACATTCTGAATCGAAACTAACATTGTATTAACAGCAATTATTTAAAATAAAAGATTTCCAAATAAAATCTTGTCTGACTTATGCATCTAATTATGAAGCAATCTAAAAGTGTGTTATTTGATGATAAAAGCGTATAAATGCAAAAATTGAAAATTTCGCGTCTGAAAAGCCTTATCTGTGTGTCAGATTTCTTGAGTGTCCTGAATGTTTATTCGGTTCTACTGGAGGGCATGGACATCCCTGTTGATGGATGCCTCCTTAGTGTGGGTTTTTAGTGGTATCAGATTATGTATTTAGTTTGACTTTTAAATCATGGTCAGGCGGTGTTATTGGCTTTTTCTCTGACAATATTTTCCTCTTCCTTTTTCACCCTACCCTTTAGTGCAATTTTTGAAGAATAAACTAAAACCATTTAATCCGGCACGTTTTCGTTGGGTGCACGTTTTATGCGGTACTCGTCCGTTGGATGTACGCTCAAAATCCGTTCTGTCGGTACGTTTCCGTTTCATGTACGTTCGATTCATTGCATGTTTTCCTTTTTGTCATATCAAGAACTGTTTAAATTTAATATTTTCGTACGGGAAACAAGGAACATTATTCTCATACAAAAAATTAAGAAAATTATGAATATATGTATTCATAAAAAAAAATAGAATTCATTACAAAGGATAATCATAAGATATACTTGAATTGTCCTGGACCTCACTTCTGTGATGGGTATATGTTAGTGGAATCCTTCTCTGAATATGGGACAAACATTTTAGTAGTGGTAGACCCCATAATGGCCAATGATCGTCAATTTATACCGAATATTGACTGTCAAAAACAAAATTAGCATTCCAATTTTCAATGACAGTTATCAGCAAATACATTATCACAATAACAGATAACAAAAAACAAAAATCCCAACAACAGCTAACAAAGAATAAGACAATAACAGCTAACAGCAAATATATTTTCAAAATAACAGATAACAAAGAATTAAATTGCCCCATAACGGCATAACAGTTAAACCCCTTGGCCCCCCCCCCCTTGGACGTCCGTCCAAAGTTTTTCACATCCGGTCATCATCCGTTTTATCCGCTACTTGTCCGTTATATACATCCGTTGCAGGTCTGATAGACCAATATACCAACGGACTTCTACCGGATGTTTACGGACGTATAACGGATAAGGTAGCAATAAACAGTTAGGAAAAAATATTAAAATTTGCTCTTATAAATTTTACCATCCCTTTTTCATTGCTTTCTTGCAATGTCAACTTGCCTTACTGTTTGTATCATATATGGGCATATGCATGTATGTAATCAGAATCTTCAATAGATTTTAGATCCAGTATATAGAAGGGTAAAATATCATTTCTTTCGGATGTATCCATGGCAACAATCTCAATTTATTTGTTCTAAAATATTGCAAAAAGGGGGGAAAAGATGTCACATATTTCCCCCAAATTTGGATAAAAGTAGAATTTCAATCGCTTGAAGTAATACCTTTTCTGAACCTGTGTACATATATCATTCAGCAAATCCAATGAAAATCGTATGTCTTTCATCTCATGTTTTGGTAAAATTGCGTCAAAAACTTCGTGTAGAAAAAAAGTGTTTGTAAACATTACATTAATTTCTGGACCGATGGCCGGTCTAGCTATGAAAATACGGATTGTCAAACAGAAAACAGCCCACAAAACATGTGAAAAATAATCTTGATGCGCTAATAAACCATCTTTGAAGACTAAATGAGCACTCAGCTGTCTAAAAATGAATTTTATTACACAATAACTTTCCTATTTGAAAAATTTACAGGGGCCAAAATGCGAAACTAAACTCCTAACTGTGTATTGCTACCTAAGGTAGCACTCCACAGTTAGAAAATAAAATTAAAAATGAGCCCCAAAATGTTTTATCATCTCCTATTCCTGGATTTCTAATACATAAACCTAACTGTTTGTGTTGTACATGTGCATATGTATGTAATCAGTATCTTCCATAGATTCAATTTTCAAAAGTTAAAAGGGTGAAAATTAATTCCTTTTATGTGTATCCATGGCAACATTCTGCATTTTTTTTACCATAAAATAATGCAAAAAGGGGGATGAACATGTCATATATCCCCCCCCCCCCCCCAAATTTGGATCAAACTAGAATTTCAATGCCTTTGAGTGATACCTTTTTAGAAATTGTTTTCTTAAATCTTCCTAATGATCAAATAAAAAATGGGTGTCTCTCGTCTCATTTTTTCGTAAAATCCAATCACAAAGTTCGTGCGAAAAAAAGTTGGAAAAAAAACATTACAATAATTGCCGGACCAATGTATGGTATGGACATGCAAATACGGACTGTCATACAGAAAACAGCCTATATTACATACATTACATAACCTTGATGTTCATATAAACCCAATACAAAGGCTATCTTAATACTCAGCTATCCAAAAATGAATTTTATTGCACACTAGCTCTCATATTTAAAAAATCCAAGGGGCCAAAATGCGAAACTACACACCTAACTGTGGAGTGCTACCTAAAATGGATGATGACCGGATGTGAAACGGACATGAACGGAGGATTACGGATAAAACGGATATACGTACTGAATGTAGGAACGAATAAATGTCAATTGAAATTGAAAATTATTAGTATGTCAGATTTCTTGAATGTTATTAATGTTTATCATTCATGATGGATTGTAGTTTAAGAGCACGTCTTCACTATCAAGCAGCTTTCATGTAGCCAAGACTGAGTTTAAATGTTGAACATATAAACCCTCTAGACTTTTAACTAAAACGAGTTACACGGAAACTTTTTATTTATTTTAAAGTCACGTTTATGTGATTTACATGTATCAATATTGCCACCTATAATTTTCTGCTTGTCTTGTTCATCCGTTTTATCCGGTTCGCGTTCGTTAGATGACAATTTTATGCGGTACTTGTCCGTTGGCAAACTCCCCAGCAGTTTCAGCCCCGATCCGCATACTACTCTTTATACAGTAGTGAAGTAAAGGAAAAAAGTTCAGGATCGGAAACGATCACTGTACCGAGTTTGGTCCGTTGGATGTACGTTCGACATCAGTTCTGTCCGGTACGTTTCCGTTTCTTGTACGTAATTACATATCACGTGTGTGTCCGTTTGTCATTCATTACGTGTTCGTTTTATACGGTACACCAACGGACTCCCAACGGATAAAAATTTTGTCAACGGTAAACTTTCTATTCATCCGTTCTGCGTCCGTTCGAGCTATCCGCTAAGGTGTGACCGCATACATATAAAAAGGTTTACAGGTTTATTATTTGACATGCACACACAACATATATGAGACGTAGTTAATACCAAGTCTTACAAATGAAGTTAAGCCTTCGAATCGTCAATAGTACATCATCTTTTTATACGCCCGTTTACGGGCCGTATTATGGTATACATTTGTTCATGTCGGCGTTAACTCAAAAACGCTTTAATCAATTTCCATAAAACTTTGGTGAATTATTTATATCTATTGACTTGAGCTTCCTTTCGGTTTTTTTTTATTAATTTTTTGATTTAAAGTTTCCTATTTATCTTAAGGGCGTACTTTGATATATAATGGTTTTACTTTAAACAAATTATAACTTGATTCGCTTCTTCCATAGACTGATAATGAAATACCATATGCAGTGTTTTATTCTTATTATTTTAGCTTTTGAAGGAGAAACCAACACTCGGGTATCTGTTTCAACAGAATTCGGGGAGGCTAACAGTTGGGAAATTAATACACATTTTGAAACCAGAATTTGCTGAAGCAGGGACAAACAAAAGAACAGCCGAAGAACGACTGTACAGTTCATTTGTTAAATACATTAGAAAATCAGCAGGTATGTTTCTATACATTATAAATTATAAGTCCCACTAGGCCACGATCGCACTACGATCTGTGAAAAAAATGTTGCAAATTTTGACAATCGTAGTGCGATCGTGACGATCGTAGTGCGATCGTGTCGATCGCGGTAGTCGTAATTTTTATTTACCGTTAATACGGTCGTGGTGAGGTGTTCAAGATCGTGATGAGCGTGGCCAACTTTGATCATGTTTAAAACAATCGTGGCGAAATCATGTCGTAGTAGAAGCGTAGTGAGGTGCAGTAAGGTCGTGGTAAGATCGCAAAGGTCGCTGTACCATCGTAGCGAGACTGCGTAGCGTAAGCGTGATTCTATTCGGAGACACTGTGCTGCGATCTCACAACGACCATCACGTTCTCACTGCGACCCATCTACGCTTCCACTACGACTATACCACGTTTAAACCACGCTGTTTAAGATCATAATACGATTCTAGCACGCCCATGCCGTCCTCTTCACGCTCTTCTTACGACCTGACTACGTTCATACTAAGACCATCATGCTCATTGTCATTTTCACATGAACTATGTAAAAGCTTTTGTTTGTCCGTATGCATTTTGGACCTCCTGTCCCTTTTCTCCAACGACTCAATCATGCTTGACACATCTCTGTCATCCCTGCTATCGTTCACTAAAACTTCGTCATTTGAGCTTGATGGACCAGCAATAGGTTGTGATTTAGGTTGCATTGTTCGGTCCGACATCTCTGCTAGATGAGGATTTGTTACTATCAGAGCACCCTTTGCCTCTACATCTACTCATACCACCACGCCCACGTTTCTGGTAGATTGTGGGGCATGACTGTGTTGTTTCCGAGAAATCTACGTTTTACTCAGAAATTTAAGAAATAGGACAGTATTTATATGGAACACGATGTTGACGTTATTGGTGAGAACGTAGTAAGATCGTGGTATGAAAGTAGTATAATCGTGGTAAGAACGTGCTGTAATCGCAGTAGAAACGTGGTTAGATCGTGTTGCAATCGTATAACTCGTGGTATGGTCGTAGTGAGAACTTGTTGAGCGTAGTAAGACCATGATTATCGTAGAAAAGGCGTTGTGAGAACGTGGTATAATCGTAGCGGAATCGTTGTAGAAGCGCAATGAGGACGTAGTAGCATCGTGAAAGTAACGAGAATTTATATTTCCATGCCACTCATACCGCGACCTCACCACGATCTGAATTTAGTTTAGATCAGTTTAGATCGCGGTGAGCGTGGTGCGATCGTGGTCTAATAGGACTGGGGCTTTAAGCTTTAATGTGAAAGTACTGGTTAATGTATGTCATTATTTAATTTACACATGCACTGTACATAATAGTGTTGTACTTCCAAGTATAATAATTATTGTCTCTATAACTAGATCGTTAGATTATGGTCGTTCTTTCATTATTTCTTTCCTTCATTCATTCACAAAATTTACATTACAAGGTCGATTAGAGTAACGAAATTTTCTTGAAGAAAATTGTTTTTTCTTCTTTTGATTTTCTTTAAAAATGAATAGGCGAATAACTCATTTATTATTTATTTTATCTGGTTATTTTTTTTTGCAGCAGGACAACGTGGTCAAGTTACCCTAGAAAAGATTCTTCAGTTTTCTACTGGATCTCCAGAGGAACCGGTCTTAGGATTTTCTATTGCACCTAGGGTTAATTTTGCAGCAATCAATGGAGATTTTCCTACCGCCTCCACATGTATAAACCAGCTTACACTACCAGTAACACTTAAGAATGAAGATGAACTTTTTGAGAAGTTTGATATGGCATTTATGAACAATTATTTTGGACTAAGATAGATATCGCTTTTGGTAAATGTAGAAATGTTCTTTAAGCTGAACGCACACCTATGCGTAATTGATTCACGTTTATAAGTACAAAATGTATCAATTTATGAAGAACCAAAAAAGGGTAATGAATAAAACAAAATTACTTTTATTTTATTTCTTGTAATTATAGTTACTATGAATAATTAAAACACAAAATGTATTTTTGTGTTCTCTATTCAAACAACTGTGCATTAAAATAGTACAACTTACTAATTGGGTTTACAGGCTTATCCTGTAATTATAACCTAGAAAGGCAATATTACCGATGACTGCGCAAAAAAACATTAAAATAACATTTTTAACAGTTAACGAGTTTCTTAACATTTATATATATATATCGCCAATGGCAGTCAGCAGGGTTAAAGAACATCAGTTTTTCGACCTGTTAGTCAAATGCGTTTTGTTTAAATATACTTTTTCACCTTTTTGGTCTTTTGGAAAATGTTGTTTGTGCTGTTTTTAGACCCTTCTACAACGAAATTTGTTTAACATGCACACGTATAAAAATTGCGGTTTTTATCCAACGCAATCATAGGTTTGAACGTAGTTTTCAATTTAGACTCGTATATATATATATATACTAGAACACACCCGTGATATCGCGGGTCCGTGACTGAATTAAAGTATATAACTATGCGCAAGCCTTATTTTAGTATTAGTATTGTCATCTGATAAAGTCATGCCGATTATAAGATACACAGTTTTCTCTGCTTTCAAATCTTTCTGTTTGAACCCGTCGAACTGGAACTTATCAGTTATTGGTAATATTAATTATTTGGAAAACAAAAGGTCCTGGAATGGAGTATTATTTTAATCAACAGCATTGTCCTATATTAGTTATAAATAAAGTTGAATTCTTTGATTCGCTGTTTTACGTCATGCCCGCTAACAAAATTGAAAACTGTACGCCTTAATTTTAGTTCAGATTTTAAGTATTCATATTGTTATCTTAGAAAGTCTACTGATTAAAGTACTGCAATAGGTAACAATTTGACAATTTAGTAGTGTCAACCCTGTGATTATGACCCGTGTATATATACAGATCTAACATTGTTGGGTTGATGTTTAGACGAGTTGTATATATATATATATATATATATAGATAGATACAGACATAACAAAATCAAAACCGTATCTGATCCTGTGTCACTGCATATAATTGTTCAATAAAGGGCTGCGCTTTAGCGCATGATACGCCCGTTGCTCTTTTAACTTGTCCCAAAATTGGAAAATCCCCCCTTTTTTAAGCATAAAAATTCATAACACAGAAATGTAAAATCTGAAATTTATAAAAATTGAAAGGGAGCTTACATCAATTGATATAAACAATTCACCAAAGTTTCATGGACATTGGTGAAAGCCTTTTTGAGTTATTGTCCGAAGTGTTGAAAATCCCCCCTTTTTTTATGAATAAAGCCCCATAAATTCAAAACTTAAAATCTGAAATTAAAAAAAAACGAAAGGGAGCTTACGTCAACAGATATAAACAATTTACCAAAGTTTCATGGAAATTGGTGAAAGTGTTTTTGAGTTATTGTCCGAAGTGTGGACGACGGACGGACGG
Organism: Mytilus edulis; assembly: GCA_019925275.1. Lineage (NCBI taxonomy): Eukaryota > Metazoa > Mollusca > Bivalvia > Mytilida > Mytilidae > Mytilus > Mytilus edulis. The sequence continues at coordinate 12,776,898 of CM034353.1, forward strand.
ACGGACGGACAACGGTATACCATAATACGTCCCGTCGACGACGGGCGTATAAAAACTATTCTTAAAAGTTTATATTACTCCCTTTTATGAAACCCTTGACATTTAACAAAGATTTTACGCCCACTTAGGAGCATTATTTGTTTCTGTCTGTGCGTCCGTTCGTCTGTCCGCCCGGTTAAAGTTTGGGTCAATGTGGTTTTTGGCATCCGTGTACTATGGGCTCTGACATTTTACCACAAACTTCCATACCACATTGACTGAGAAGGCTGGGATTGAGTTGAAGGGGTAATTGCCCAAAAAAATGCAGGTATAAGAGGCAAACAAGGGGACAAAAATAAGCATTTGTATACGACTGCAAATAATTTTTGTGGTCGTATATTGGTATGACGTCGTCGTCGTTGTCGCCGTCGTCCGAAGACACATTAGTTTTCGCACTATAACTTTAGTTAAAGTATAATGGATCTCCATGAAATTTTACCATAAGGTTCAATACCACAAAAGGAAGGTTGGGATTGATTGTTGGGGGTTATGGTACCAACAGTTAAGGAATTAGGGGCCAAAAAATAAGCAAGAAATCTTCAATTGCACAGTATTACACAATAGCAAGAAATATCCAATTGCACAGTATTGCTCAATAGTAAGAAATATTCAATTGCACAGTATTGTCCCATTTTCAAATTGGTCTACATTAAGGTCTAATGGGTCCAAAATTAAATTTAGTTTGATTTTAACAAAAATTGAATTCTTGGGGTTCTTTGATATTCTGAATCTATACATGTATTAAGATTTTTATACGACCGCAAAAATTGAAAAAAATTTGGTCGTATATTGGTATCACGTTGGGGTCGTCGTCGTCGTCGTCCGAATACTTTTAGTTTTCGCACTCTGACTTTGTAAAAGTGAATAGAAATCTATGATATTTTAACACAAGGTTTATGACTACAAAAGGAAGGTTGGGATTGGTTTTGGTCCCAACATTTTAGGAATTAGGGGCCAAAAAGGGCCCAAATAAGTATTTTCTTGGTTTTCGCACTATAACTTTAGTTTAAGTGAATAGAAATCTATTAAATTTTGACACAAGGTTTATGACCACAAAAGGAAGGTTGGGATTGACTTTGGGAGTTTTGGTTCCAACAGTTTAGGAAAAAGGGGCCAAAAAAGGGCCCAAATAAGCATTATTCTTGGTTTTCACATAATAACTTTAGTATAAGTAAATAGATATCTATGAAATTTAATTCAAGGTGTATGACCATAAAAGGAAGGTTGCGATTGATTTTGGGAGGTGTGGTCCCAACAGTTCATGAATAAGGGGCCCAAAGGGTAACCAATTTAACTTAATTTTAATTTCATCAAAAATTGAATAATTGGGGTTCTTTGATATGCCGAATCCAACTGTGTATGTAGATTCTTAATTTTTGGTCCCGTTTCAAATTGGTCTACATTAAGGTCCAAAGGGTCCAAAATTAAACTTAGTTTGATTTTAACAAAAATTGAATCTTTGGGGTTCTTTGATATGCTTCATCTAAAAATGTACTTAGATTTTTGTTTATTGGCCCAGTTTTCAAGTTGGTCCAAATTGGGGTTCAAAATTAAACTTTGTTTGATTTCATCAAAAATTGAATAATTGGGGTTCTTTGATATTCCGAATCTAACTGTACATGTAGATTCTTAATTTTTGGTCCCGTTTCAAATTGGTCTACATTAAGGTCCAAAGGGTCCAAAATTAAACTTAGTTTGATTTTAACAAAAATTGAATCTTTGGGGTTCTTTGATATGCTTCATCTAAAAATGTACTTAGATTTTTGTTTATTGGCCCAGTTTTCAAGTTGGTCCAAATTGGGGTTCAAAATTAAACTTTGTTTGATTTCATCAAAAATTGAATAATTGGGGTTCTTTGATATGCCGAATCTAACTGTACATGTAGATTCTTAATTTTTGGTCCCTTTTTCAAATTGGTCTAAATGAAGGTCCAAAGGGTCCAAAATTCATATAAGTTTGATATTAACAAAAATTGAATTCTTGGGCTTCTTTGATATGCTGAATCTAAACATGTACTTAGTTTTTTGATTGTAGGCCCAGTTTTCAAGTTGGTCCAAATTAAGATCCAAAATTATTATGTGCAATTGCAAGAAATTTTCAATTGCACAGTATTGCGCAATACCAAGAAATCTTCAATTGCACAGTATTATGCAATTGCAAGTATTTTAAATTGCACAGTATTGCGCAATAGCAAGAAATATTTAATTGTAAATTATATAAATAGGACTGCATCATTTCATTTTCAGAGCTGTATCAAGCTTGAATGTTGTGTCCATACTTGCCCCAACTGTTCAGGGTTCGACCTCTGCGGTCATATCAAGCTGCGCCCTGTGGAGCATTTTATTCTAGTTTCTAGACAATAACGGTATAAGTGTATGGATCTCTCTAAACTTGTACTACAATGTTCCATATCACATAGGGAATGATGGGCTTGACTTTGGGGGTTATAGGGATTTTTTTTCCCATTTTCTTTTGGGCGGGGGGAAGGGGGGGGTCATATTTTTTTTCTTCAAAAGTTTTGAAAAGTTACAAGAAGAATTCTTCAGTGGCAAAGTATTGCGCAAAAGATTTTTAAGATCTTTGACCACATTTATTTTGAACCTACATGTTGTATATACATATAAAATGTTTATCATAATCCATATTCAGACAGTATCAAACTTGAATAGGGTGTTCAAACTTTGTCCAACTGTTCAGGGTTTAACCTCTGCGGTCGTATCATACTGTGCTCAGCGAAGCATTTCATGAAACTATTGACAAACAGGAAGCATGGTACGTATACATACAAGTTGCTTGCACATTACAACCAGAGACATATAATACAATGTCTCTGTTACAACTCACAGTTAAGACAAATATAAAATCAATACTGTTCATATAAGCCAAGAACACTTTGACAGGAGTTATAAACGCGAGTCGTTTGGAAAGACGGACGTAGTGGTGACGATGCTTTTGGTGACATGGGTTTAAAAAAACGACAAACTGTTTTACATATTATAGTGTAAGGTATTATAACCTCTTTTTAGCATTAAGTAAAAAATAAGGAGGTAGCCTTGGGTTACTCCAGGTAAGAAGAAAAGAAAAACACCAAATATTTTAAACAGAAAAATAAACAGATAATTCAAACAAACAATTTAAGCATTTATTAACATTTTTTTCTCTGAGATAAAAGTACTTTTTTAACGCATCTTCCCATCTCTCTGCTTCTTTCCATGCCAAATTTTGGTATAGGTCAGCTGCTCTTTGGTCGAATTCTAAAGATCCAGATATGGTTGATACTTTGCATAAGTGCAATGCAAAATCTATATCAATTTCTTCAACAGGCTGAAGACAGCCAGTTCCTCCTACAACAGGGTAAATTATATAAATAGGACTGCACCAATTTATTTTGTTTGCGTTATTCACCTTTAAATGAAAAATCAATGAAAAGGGTTTAGAGGTTTACTTTCTTTAAATTATGGTTTAAGTGCCGATAAGCATTGGAAGCTTTTTTCCTTTCGATAAAAAATTGAAACTGTTTTAGTATAAATGTGCGCCCATTTGTGGAGATGATGATTTTATAGGATGAATCATTCATTTTCACTTTTTTGGCGAAATTTTTTTCTCATTTTTTCCTGTCATGGGTTCTTTTGTTTATTTTCAATCATTGTCAGTACATATTATTAGTCCTTTTTGGCGAAGCCGAATTGGACTTTAGGTTTGCACTCTCGTTTGTCCGTCCGTCTTTCCGTCCATCCGACAGTCCGGCAAATCAATTTTCCACAAGTTTTTATGTGGTTCGGGTTCGGGGTTGTATGAATTATGACATAATCACACTTCTTTTGTTTTTGTCCGCAATATAATCCCGAAAATCATTAAATATTTACTAAAACTTGATTATCATAAGGAAATAATCAAAAACATATACAGTCTAAATAACCAGATAATCAAATAGTCCTTTAATACTTGATCAAGTAATCACATACTAGTAATCAGAATCCCCAAGAGGAGGACCAACACACCGAATAGATACTCATGTGTAATGCCTTTCAGGTCTTTTACCATTGAAAAAAAGTAGAATGATTACAGTCAATGCATAACAAAAGATATCATCAAATAGAGCTTCCTTTGATAAATATGTTGTTAATATCTTGAATACAAAATAAACCAGTTGTCACTATCATTTACCCGAATCTTCTGGAGCAATATGAAGAGTGTTGGGTCTTCCATTTGGACATGCTGCATTTCTATTTGCCGAAATATGGTGGTTATTCCAGCTTTCAACCAGAAGATTTAATTCTTGTTGCACAACTGGCATGAAGCAGTATCGTCAACACTGGCTATAAAGAACAGAAAAGAAGGAAGATTGATAAAGAAAAAATAACAAGTAAAAATTGAAATTGTCAAGGATGTTCTTATATATAATTAGGTGAATTAAAAAAAAATAAGGATTAAAAATTGAAACTATAAGTTGAAATAGCAATATTTTAGGAAAAACAGAGGCTAAAGTAAAACTGTTGATATAATAGGTTATGAAACTCCTTTTAGAGATATCCGATTTTTTAAATACTGGGAAAAGACTGGCTCGGGCTTTTACCTTATTTTTGCATTGGTATTATTAGAGTCTCAAATCGAAAGAAAAGAAATCTAGAATCTGTTTAAATTTTGTTAAATGACTTTTAAGAGCTACAGAATTATTGTATGAAAAGAAAAATGGGTGTTATGGGGCAGGATATATTATCCTGAATTGAAGGGGGGGGGGGGGGATCTAGGAATCCGGATATCTTACACAAAATCCTAACGGAGTAGCTATTTGTACGTCCAGTGCAGTGCGCATGTCATTTTATGGAAGTGCGTGTAATATTATCTTCAGCAGTACAAGGGAGACGTATGTAATCCCTGCCAATCACTGATTTTCACGGTGATATCAATATTTGTGATAAATTTTCTAGTTTTCAGAATTTGACAAGGGCCGATGATACGATAGTTTGAACTTCATAAAATGATATAAATTTATAAAAAAAAAATAATTGAAAAGTGAAAATAAATGGTAATTGATCGGAGAACTACAATTTGACCAAATTCGACCTGCTAGAGCTGTATAAATGTTGGAACGGAGTAATTGTGAAAGGCCTTTACGAAGGCATATCTAACTTAAGAAAATTAAATTTTATTCCGAAAAAAAAAAATAATCCAGCAAAAAGCCCGGGAACTCAGTGGAGAGGAATTGCAAGCTTTTAGGAAGAGGGTCATGATATTAGAACGGTGTACAAAAGTGAGGATGTGAGATATAGGATTATTAAAAGTGTGGATATGAACTTTAGGGAACAGTAAAGCTGACATTTGGGGGGAATTAAAAGAAAAGATGGATTCCGACACCATCAAGAAAAAAAATAAAGTTACATCTGGGATTTTTACAGCGTTGTTTTCTTTTGGGGAACATTATAGAAAACATCTCACACCTCTAACTCACAATATGGATAACATTATGTTGAGGGGGCTATAGTTCTGTTCGACAGCTTCAAATATAATAATTTGTAACTTTTTCAACTAAACAAAATCCTTATGTTAACTTAAAATGAGACACGAGTCAAGCACGACCCAAGGCCAAGATTGTTTTACTAGTAATTTCTTTCTCAGTTTCTTCCCTCTTCTTACAATGTGAAGCCAGAGAGAAATAAATAAATATAGAATATATATGATTTTTTTCTAATTATACGGTTACATATTATATTATAATATATTATATTATTATGTTGAAAAAACGAGTGTGGAAATAAGGTACTTACATGTATAGTTTTTACAATATATCCATTCCTACTTCAAAATAATGCGTCCCAGCGTTTTCAAGCTAATAAACCTGCGTATATTATTATGTTTGTTTCAAGTACATAAAAGTTATCAGTTTCATTTCTACGTGTGTGACTTTCAACACAAAACGCTGAAGAATTTGACATACTTTATTTGCAGACTGTTTTATATCTAACAATTTACATTCCCTTTCAATTTATCATGAAAGTCAATGAACATGATAAAAAAAAACAGATAAAAATACGTCGATAAATCAAATAGCTAGTCTCCACAAACTCTGCTCTTGTACTTTCTGATCCCATAAAAAGATAGTACACTGTACCAACTTTCTGTACAGAGTACTATCTTTTTACCCGGAAGTAAAACAACAAGATAGTACAATGTACAAACTTGCCTGTACAGAGTACTATCTTTTTACCCGGAAGTAAAACAACAAGATAGTACTATGTACAAACTTTCTGTACAGAGTACTATCTTTTAACCAGGAAGTAAAACGACAAGATAGTACTATGTACCAACTTTCTGTACAGAGTACTATCTTTTAACCAGGAAGTAAAACGACAAGAAAGTACTATGTGCAAACTTTCTGTACAGTACTATACAAAGTTAAAATTGTATTTTTGTCGGCTTACTTCGGCCATCGTAATTTTCAACAGTTAAAATACAATCACATTATATAGTAAAAATGGTAAAAAATCAATCTCCATAAAAAAGAACTGCATACTAGATCTGTTTAGAAACATGATTTGGCTTTGATGTCATGCAATTATTTTCGTTCCAGGGGAAATTTTCGTTTACTGTGAAGGAGACGAAAATAAACACACTATTTATGCCAAAGTTCCAAGATCTATTCTAAGAAATCAGCGACTAAATGCTGGTAAAGACAGGTATGAACAAATATCTGATTAAATCAAAACGTCATATGACCTTGACCCCATTTCCATAGATCTTTAGTGTGAGATCAGTAGGAAAAGATCTGAAAGAATTCAGTCATGAATAGTTATGCAGGCGAGTCATCTCAGCGAGTTCACTCTTGTTTTTCAGTTAAACAATAGTAAATGCAAAACATTATCACAACAATCGAAACACCATAATTCACTGGTACTTGGCACAGGACTTCTGCACTTTTAAACATGTTCACAAAAGGACATTTGCACGCATTCATTTAATTTTGTTGTATACAACATTGACCGGACATAAACAAATGTTACCTATACAATTTTACCAATAACCACATTATATTGTAATCATTAAGGTTAAGTGATTAAAGTTTGTGGCTATAGCAACAAGTCAAAAGAACAAATGTATATAAATTACGATGCATTTTAATGTCGCTTTGATTTACGTTCAACTTTAATATTTTAAGTAGATAAATCTATTTTCTTAAGTCGTAGCTGTTTTATTCAGTGGAATGTAATATGAGGTCAATGTTGAATATATTTCGAAGTCTCTCATAATTCTTTATAGAATGGCACTTGTAACTTTATATCTTTTTAAGTTGTTTGTTCTATATTATTTATATACATTTTGTAATTTGCATATACTGTGTATATGCTTTACAAGTAGATACACTCTTATAAAATATTGAATCTTAAATATCAAAAGTGAAGATCTTTCATCGAGATATACCAATACAACTGTTCTTGGATGAACTCAGACTATGGTCTAGGGTAGAACCTGCTATTGTCTGTATTTCTTTTGACCAAGATAGTGTCTCTCTTTCTTTTAACCATGATATTGTCTGTATTTCTTTTGACCAAGATATTGTCTCTCTTTCTCTTGACCATGATGGTGTCTGTCTTTCTATTTACCATGATGGTGTCTGTATTTCTTTTGACCATGGTGGTGTCTGTATTTCTTTTGACCAAGATGTTGTTTGTATTTCTTTTGACCATGATGGTGTCTGTATTTCTTTTGACCAAGATGTTGTCTGTCTTTCTTTTGACCAAGATATTGCCTCTCTTTCTTTTAACCATGATTGTGTCGGTATTTCTTTTGACCATAACGGTATCTGTCTTCCTTTTGACCACGATGCTGTTTGTCTTTCTTTTGACCAGGATTTTGTCTGTCTTTCATTTGACCAAGATATTGTCTGTCTTTCTTTTAACCATGATGGTGTCGGTATTTCTTTTGACCATAACGGTATCTGTCTTCCTTTTGACCACGATGCTGTTTGTCTTTCTTTTGACCAAAATATTGTCTGTCTTTCTTTTGACCATGATGGTGTCTGTCTTTCTTTTGACCAAGATATTGTCTGTCTTTCTTTTGACCAAGATATTGTCCGTCTTTCTTTTAACCATGATGGTGTCGGTATTTCTTTTGACCACGATGTTGTTTGTATTTCTTTTGACCAAGATATTGTCTGTCTTTCTTTTGACCAAGATATTGTCTGTCTTTCTTTTAACCATGATGGTGTCGGTATTTCTTTTGACCACGATGTTGTTTGTATTTCTTTTGACCAAGATATTGTCTGTCTTTCTTTTGACCATGATGGTGTCTGTCTTTTTTTTGACCAACATGTTGTCTGTTTTTCTTTAGACCAAGTTATGACTGTCCTTCTTTTGTTCACGATGTTATCTGTCCTTCTTTTGACCAAAATATTGTCCGTCTTTCTTTTGACCATAATGTTGTTTGTCTATCTTTTGGCCATGATCGATGTAATCTGTCTTCTTTTAACCATTATGTTGTCTGCTTTTCTCGCGTATGACTTAGATTGCCCCATTATATAACTTTCTTGTTTTATACAATATGCAGATAATATTTTTCAATCCTGTTATTGTTAAAAAAAACCATCCAAACTACCAAATGTATAGTTTTAATGTAATCTCTATAAAGCTGATATTGAAGGAGGCAAAGATCAATTTTCCGTTGTGAGTCCGTCCTATGGACTTTTCTGTACACGAAATTGACAGTAATATAACTATGCCTTTTTTTTCCAGATGCATTGGTGACGGAAGTTGGAGTCAGTCACGTCTGAATCATTGTATAGAAGGAGGGGCTTTATGGAAGGATAACAAAAATGAAAGTATCCTTTAGTATGTTAAGGAAGGTAGAACTGTATAAAAAGTGTCGATGTTTACAGCTGGATGAACTAAATTTTAAATAATGTAAGCTGCAAACGAAGAAAATAACTTTCTTTAATAAGAAGTTTTCAATGCCCATTTCGTATTTTCGTCTTTGCTCCAATAAATTGCAACTGCTTACTTAGACGAGCTTTTGCAGACACTATTTCCCAGTCATCTTTTGGCACTCACACAACATATCTATCTGTAGAAATAGTAAATTTATTTCCAAGTTAGAAGAAAAGAAAAGAAGTCACAGTCATAAGTAGAAAGGAAAAGAAAAAAGAAACGGATAGTAAAATAACTAAAGAAAAAAGACTTCCAACTGACAAAAAAACTCTTATCAGAAACAAAAAAAATCAATATCAACAAAAACACAATTGAAATAGTTAAATATCACACAGTTTAATATAATAGTAAAAAATGTATGGAGAAGATATTGACTTTAAAAATCAGTAACATCACGAATTTCCATGTTAACTGAACGGCGATAAATTTGAACTTCATTTCAGAATGAACATGTGCACTATGTTTCAATTAACCACAACTTCACGGTAAACTACAGCATACCAAAATTTATACCTACGTTAAACCAACACTTGGACATGAACGGACAATGGACAGAAGGACGAAAGCACAGACCTGAAAACATAATGTTACTTTCTATTATATATATGCTATCGTCGATGTAAATATAGTTTGTTTGTCACACACATTAATCGTACTTTCATTAGATTCCTTAACCATAAGAATTCCTTATGTTCGATAATCTTGTGGCTGATTTTGAACGACCTTGTGCCTTAGACATTAAATTATGTAGATACTATCACGGACAATGTGAAGACGAACATAAAAGAAAGAAACTGGAACAAAAGAGCAACAACTCGACAAGTTTAAGTTTGGGGTTTCGGATCTGTGGAATGCAGGTATGTACATAGATATAAGAAGATGTGGTATGAGACAACTCTCCTTCCAAGTCATACGTTGTAAAAGTAAACCATTATAGGTCAAAATATTGCCCTCAGCACACAGCATTGGCTCTGCCTCACACCGAACAGCAAGCTACAAAGCTATAATTATGTCTGTCATAATTCTATTTATAACAATTAATAAGTGAATTTAAAGCATACTTCATTGTGAAATAAACAAAAGAATAATTTAACACAAGTTGTTCCAACTTATACAGTTCCTGTTCATTTAACAAAAGATATGAAACACAAGCATCAGCAACGATATAATCATGTTTATAAATGACCTAAATCAAAGTTAAACAAAACCAATTGTATGTAATAAAAAGGAAATTAACAATTATACTACTCCACAGAGCTGTCAACTGAAGTGTGTTTCAGAAAGAGCAAAATAATGACCAAAATAAAAATAAACAAAGATGAGGATGGTCAAAACAATATTAAAAAAAACTATAACAAATAAAGAACTGAAACCACTCACTAGTTTATGTGCAGAAATAGAAATCCAAAGGAATCGAGAAAAGATCATGGTTCTTTTATGACATGCTAGTACTGATATTACATTTCACAGTTTTCTTATTCGTTAAGTAAGTGCATGATCTAATGAAGGGACATTTGTTTATATCATAGGAAATACTTGATATTTCGTCAAAAATGAAATACCTATCAGGAAATCAAATAATTATGCGCGCGCTTACAACAATAATAAATTGTTCAAATAAGGCCTTTGAAAATAGTGGAATTAATTACTTTTGGAGTGTCAAAAACTCGTTGGAAGTACTTGATAAATTGCATGCATATATTGGTGATTTTGAATCTGTTCAAAGTTTTGATTTTTCTACCCTATATACCACTTTGCCTCATATTCTTATTAAGAAAAAATTCACATCCCTAATTAACTGGGCATTTAAAAAGTCGGAATGCGAGTACATATGTTCAAACTCTTTTAGATCATTTTTTAGTAGCAATAAACAAAAGAACTATGTCAATTGGACATGCTTTGATACTATTTATGCACTTGAATTTTTACTTGATAACATTTTTGTTCGCTTTGGAGATTCCGTACATCGTCAAGTTATTGGAATTCCAATGGGGACTAATTGTGCACCACTTATTGCGGACCTGTTTTTGTATTGTTATGAGTTACAATTTATGACTAAAATTAGCAAAGACCCATCAAAACAACATTTGATACAAAAATTTAACAATACTTTTAGATATTTGGATGATATATTGGCTCTAAATAATGACGACTTCAGTATGTATACTAAAGAAATTTATCCTGTAGAACTTACTTTAAATAAAGCTAATGATAACAATGACCACTGCCCTTTCCTCGATCTTGATATCTATATCATAAACGGGAAGCTTAATACAAAAATTTATGATAAAAGAGATGATTTTTCATTTCCTATTGTTAATTATCCATTTTTAGATGGTGACGTTCCCTTGTCACCATCTTATGGTGTTTATATATCTCAACTTGTACGATTCGCTCGTGTATGTAACAATGTATTAGATTTTAGCGAGAGAAATTTATGTATTACTGAAAAATTATTACACCAGGGTTTTCGATATCACAAACTGGTCAAAACATTTACTAAATTTTATCACCGGTATAAGGAAATAATTCGTAAATATAACTCAACATGCAGACATCTTATACGTTCAGGTATTTCACATCCAAAATTTTATGGAAATATTCTTTATAAAGCACAAAAATGTCAGTATTCTCCTCAGAAACTAACAAAACCTTTAAATAGACTTATTAAAAGGGGACATAGTTACGATACTGTTGTCAGGTCATTAAAGATTGCATATTTTGGATTTAACATTGATTCACTGATAGGGTCTTTGCATCGGAACTAAACACATTTATTTCTAAAAAAACAGTTGTTGGCATGACACGGGTTATGTTCTTCTCATATATTTTATGATAGTATGATACTAAACCCCTAACGGGAGGGATTGTACCTGATATTCATATGATGAAGACATAATCTTTCAATCAGTTTAATTGAGGTCTGGAGCTGGCATGTCAGTTAACTGCTAGTAGTCTGTTGTTATTTATGTATTATTCTTCTTCTTCTTCTTCTTCTGGAAGTCCACCCTATCTGCAGGGTCACCGCATTTAAAAATTTAGTTTATTTTTAAAATTGCGTTGTTTAAAATTCTATCAACTGGTTAAAATTTAAAATAATATTAACAGTTAGAATAGGATAAAACTAAAAATTAGTTAAAACAGGAACTTGTATGTACACTATACATTTAAAATTATAAAATGGATAAAAGTAATCTTATCAGTTGTTTATATTCTTAGCAACGGAAATTGAAAGGAACTACTAATCTGTACTAGTAATTGGTTAAATTTATGGACTAGTATGATTTCTTAATAAGTTTAAATATATGTAGTTAAAAGATAAAATGGTAAGGGATACGAATAAAACAAGAAACTTGTAAAAATTAGTTTTAAGTAAAACAGTAGAGTTTGTCAATAGAATTTGGGTCTATAAGATTATTTACAGGGGTAATTAATACATATGCTCTAGTTATGGTTTAACTATGAATTACTTAGTATTAATTAAGTATATAGACAAGGTAGTATAATACTTGTTATATGTTACATTCCCACGACTGACAGCCACTTGTAGTTTAAGCTCAGAACTCAACTGATTGTTCATTTGTTTTCCAAAAGTTGGGTTCTTTTAGCATGCAATGCATAGATCCAGTCTTTGCAGATTCGTTCTAAGTCTCTCTGCTGAGGCACAGTTATAAGGTCGTTCTTAGAACAGTCAACCAACAATTCTAGAAGATCCTCATCAGAATCAATTATACTGCAATAGTGGATATGATTATCCTCTAGTAGGGATTTTGTCTATCTTGATGAATTTTTCTCACACAATTCAGACTTTCACAGTTGATAAGGAAATGTTTATAATCTTCAGGTCCTACCATGCACAATTTGCATTCTGCAGATTTTGTTCCGTCAAATCGGTTGGTAATACTTTGGGTTTTGTAAGTTCCCGTAAGTATCCTGGATTTTATTATCCCTTTGCTAACATCTCTTTTATTATCTCTGACACTGCTCCAACAGAAGTTTGGTTTTTTAAAGTTCCAGTTGTTTACCTCCATATATTTGAGTGTTGATTTGCTTCTAGCAGATTCGGTCCATCTGTTTTTCCAGGTTTTGTCTATAACTTCATGAGTCAATCGTTTCCAATTTTTCTCAGGATTTAGTATAATCTCATGTGCGGATGGAAGATCATAAGATTTGAGAGTTCTGTCCACATTTATATACCAACTATTTGATTTATCATCTTTTGTGGCTAGCTGTCTAATTCCAATTTTACACTCAATTGAGTTGGGATCTTTTGATATTCTTAGAAATAGGGAAATGACAGCTTTATGTACGAGTTGCTCAATAGATTCGGCTCCGAGTAAGATATAGATAGCAGCATCTGCAGTTCTTTGTGGTAAGGATAGAATTTGTTTAAATGTTTTTTTCTGAAAAGCTTCTAATTTTTGTATATCGGTTTTAGTAATGTTGAGAATTTCAATTCCATAGAGCATTCTTGGTATAACATAAGTCCGCCATAGTTTATACGATAATAGTGGATTTATACCATTTATTCCATGTAATCCAGCTCCTAATAGGGAATACATTGTAGCTCTTGCAACAGAAATTCTATTCTCTACATTTGGATTATTTTTCTCTTGTCTTTCAATTCCTAAATGTTTAATGTTTTGCTTTTCGTCTATTTTTTCATTAAAAAGTTGAAGATTTATATCTTTATTCTTCTTGTTAATCATTAGAATTTCAGTCTTTTTGCTGTTTATCTTTACCCGATCGTTTTTGGTACAGTTTTCAATGATGCGTAGTTGGGTTGAGGCATCATGTTCTGAGCCAGCACATAGCATTATGTCATCTGCGCACGTTGGGCAACCCACATAATTGGTTCCAATTTTAATTCCTATGTTTGTGGATTCAAGAGTATCGAGGATATTCTTATTATAGGACTTGTAAAAATTGGCAGAGAGAATTCCACCTTGTTTGACTCCCTGCTCATTCACAAATGTTTCCGAGATATATCCTTGAGATTTAACTTGTGTAGTTGTTTTGTTATATAGTTCCTTAATTAGTAACCATGTAGCTCCATTAATTCCTTGATGATATAATTTCCAAAATAGGTGTATATGGTCTACAACGTCAAACGCTTTTTCTGCATCCAGAGTTATTAGAATGAGACACTCGTTTTTATCTTTGGCTTCGTTAATTGCTTCAGAGATGAGAAGAGCAATATTAATAGATGATGCACCTTTAGTGAAACCTTTCTGAAGCTTGTTTTGATGTTTATTTAGTGTACCCTCGATTCTAGCTCTAATACAAAGCTCCAAAATTTTACAAACGATGGAAATGACTGTGATGCCTCTATAGTTGGATGGTATAGTAGGGTCTTTGTCCTTTTTGTGGACAGGGGTCAGCAGACTTTTTTTGATGACTTCAGGAACATGCTTTGTATAGAATATATTATTAATTAAGGTAACTAGGAATTCAGTCAACTCTGTTCCACCATAAATTAGATGTTCTGCAGTTAAACCTTCTACATCCCCAGCCTTTTTTCTTTTTAATATTGAAATACGCTTGGTGATTTCTGTTGAGGTAACAGGTTGAATTGTTATTTCTTGGTTTTCACAGATGTTGACAATGGTTTCCATGTCTAGCTTGACAAGATTATCATGACCCATGTTGAAGTTAGGATTTGAATTGGTTTTGGCTAATTTTTCAAAGTGATCTTTGAAGACGTTATTTATCTCGTTTGGAGTTGATGCTTCTTTTTCTTCAGTTCTAAGGGTGTGCGTGAACTGAGAAGAAGAAGACCGTTGAGTTTTAATAAGTCGAAAAAATAGATCCTTGTCCCTATCTGAAGCCATCATAATTTCTTCATGTAGTTTAATTCTTTTGTCAGCCGTTTGTTGCCTTTGTATTGATCTGACGGAACGTTTCGTCTCTAGTCTCTTCAAGTTGTAAATATTATTTTTCGAAGGAGGTGAACCAACCTTTTTCCACAGATAAAATGCCTTTTTTGACAGACCCACAGCTTTAGCAAGTTGTGGAGACCAGCTGATCTTCTTTTTTCTACTAAATTTGGATTTCCTACGGGGATAGCTCAAATTTAAAGCGTTAGTAAGACCAGAAATTAGCTGGTTTGTAGCTTGTTCAATACCGTAAGGTGTTCTCATGTTCAGATACTTTCTATCTTTTAGTTCCTCCTTCAAATTTTGTTCATAACTTGTTTTGTCAACCTTTTCCCAATTAATCTTAGTCACAATATCTCCATTCAGTTGTTTTTGAGCGGTCCGTAATCTAACAGAAAATTCAGCGGAGACGGGATAATGGTCTGATGTGTTGTGGCCTTCTCTTAAGATTTTCACCTGCATATATTCAGTTGACTCGTCATCATTCTCTCTAGATTTTGTTAGAATGTAGTCTATCTGTGATTTTGAATCACCTTGATGGTATGTATGGTCTATAGGGTAGTTAGATGGTAGCTCTATTTGATTTTCCTTACAGAAGTTTTTAAATAGTTCATCTTGAGTGTCCTTGTATTGTCTATGGAATGAAGCATTAAAATCGCCGGCGATAATAATTGAATGAGTTCTTTGATATTTTAGTAGTAATTCTTTTAAGATGTCCAAAGCTGCTCTATAAGCATCATGACCTTTGTCGGTACCTCTTGAGGGGAGATATACATTTATAAGACATATTGGGTCTTTTGTGGTTGAAATTTCGATAGCCTGGATTCTGTTATCTCCATCAGGAAGTTGAGAAAACATAGTTGACATGGACTTTCTATACAAAATTGCAATACCCAATATTATTGTCATTTTATTTATTTTCTTTTGTTACATCTTTTGACATCAGACTCGGACTTCTCTTGAACTGAATTTTAATGTGCGTATTGTTATTCTTTTACTTTTCTACATTGGCTAGAGGTATATAGGGGGAGGGTTGAGATCTCATAAACATGTTTAACCCCGCCGCAATTTTGCGCCTGTCCCAAGTCAGGAGCCTCTGGCCTTTGTTAGTCTTGTATGATTTTAAATTTTAGTTTCTTGTGTATAATTCGGAGTTTAGTATGACGTCCATTATCACTGTACTATTATGCATATTTTAGGGGCCAGCTGAAGGACACCTACGGGTGCGGGAATTCTCGCTACATTGAAGACCCATTGGTTGCCTTCGGCTGTTGTTTGCTCTATGGTCGGGTGGTTGTCGCTTTGACATATTCACCATTTCCTTTCTCAATTTTATTGATCTATAACAAACGATAACCTCTTGTTCTTTTGAACACTTACACACTAATTCGCACTATATGTTAACTTAAAAGCTGTATGCAATTTAGATAGAACAAAACAAAACGCAGATAATGTTAATACACTTGTTTTGCTTTGTTTCAGGTATATCATCCGGAAACTGGAAAACTTGAGAAACACAACAAGTACTTTGGAATGTCCATAAATGACAATCAGGCAGTCGACGTACTAAGAACTTTCTTTGGAAATAGTTCTAACACAAATCTTCATAATATATCTAACACAGTTAGAAATATACATACTGCAATTTTAAATCAAACCGACTTTGTATTCCTTTCCATTTCACTGTTCTTCTTTTACGACTGTAAGAAACCCGACATCACACCGTCGATACAGAATGCGGAAGTAGACGACCAGAATGTTCAAGCAGGTTTTAAAGTACGTTTAATAGATTTCGAAAAAGCAATCGCAAGTTCAGACAACAAAATCAACCAACTTCCACAACGTATCAAAGACAATATTAATTATGGAATGGTAAACTTGGCTAACATTATTGACAGTTTTGTGATAGAAAAGTGAGAATAAGTGTAGTTTTACTGAAGTTTTTAATTATGCAATACTAGTAACTATAAAATGGCAAATCAAGCTTTTAGTATAGGACACTTTATACACGGATCAGTACATTGAAACTTATTTGCTCCCTTTTTTGTGTGAATGGTATACTTTCTTGGAAAAGTTCGAAATGTATTGAAGCCTGGTATGTCAATTTTAACACCGATAGTAGAATGAGAACGGAGAGTTAAGACATTTGTAAATTCACTTTTGCGAGCGTATATGACACGTTTACAAAATAGACATAATAGCATCATTCCATGACAAATTTGTAACCCTGAAAATCACGTTGCTTAAGAAGATGACAAATTCCCGTTGTTTTGAGATGTGAATAAAATTTGGCATACGGATATTTGACGGTGGAAATTGTGTTGTTTTATTTTGAGCAAATGCCCCTCCAATGAAGCTCATTGGACATATGGTTCAAAAACATCATAACTTTCGTTGCATGTACGTTTATGAGATAAAATTGAGAGTGGAAATGGGGAATGTGTCAAAGAGACAACAACTTAGATAAATTCCATTTAATTATAGATTCTACAGCACTTACTATTTTCTTGATATTTCTTCGTTTATTAATCAAGAATTATTTAAGTATGGGAAGAATAGTTCCTACTTAAAAAAATCACTCGATTCAAACAAAACGTTCTCTGAAACTGACATTTATACCAAGATGATTCATTGATTGTAAACATATTGGAGTACGTGTTTTCAACAAACAATTGGTATTTACATAGGAACCAACTGTGCCCCTTTCTTGCTGACTTACTTCTGTATTCATATGATGCTGGTTTGATACAGGAGCTTTATAGGAAAAATGAACAGATAGCATTATCCTTAACTCCGCTTTCCGTTAGATAGATGATGTCATTAAATAATTCAAGGCTTGGTGACTTAGTTAAGGACAACACTTTACAACCACAGGTGAATTTAGCTTCCAAAATGCGAACTTTTTATGTATAACAACATTCTAGGGCTTGCGTTACCTATCATGATTTCCTTAGTATAGGAATCCTGCTCACAAGGAAACTATTAATGCAAGAGTTCCGAGTACTAGAAGTGGGGTTGATATCATGTGTTCGAAAATTTTACGGACGCAAACACGAGTTGATTGACCGTTATCTGCTTCAAATATGACGACGGATATGTTTCAATCGTCGTAACCACAATTCCGCGTCCTCTTTTTCCCCAAATGTGACTTAACGAATGAGACTTGTCACTGGGTATATAATTATATGTCTCTTTGTATTCGCCCACCTGTCTTTTTCAGTTAGTGCGATTACTCTTATATCAATGCTTTGCGTCTGTTGTTTTATATATTTTTTTTTTTATATATTATTGTCCCGATTTATCGAGTTAATCTTTTGCGAAGGATAATTACAATTTGTTCTTGTGTTGTACTGTTTCATCACTGGTTACAAAGAGGGTTGAGCGCTTTTTATACAGTTTTAATCGTTTTAATTGTTTTCGTGTAGGTTCTTAGTTAGAAGCATATAATGCAGAGGTTGTCGTTGGTTTAATGTTTGTCATATTTGTTTTTTTTTTCTGAAATTGTTTCAGGCGGTTATTTTTTCCTCTTAAAACTGTTTCATATTTTCATGTCGTGGCCGTTTATAGCTGACTTCGAGTTGTTGAAAGGTGCTTTTAAGGGTAAAAGTTGCGTTCATTCCATCAATACCCTCATGTGATTGGCTTTTTATAGTTATCAATATTCCCGACTTAAATTACCAATTTTGAGATTAAAAAAAACAGTCCGTTAATCAACCTATCCATACAAATGTCAAAAGGAATTTATTAATATGTCTTCAAAGCATACTTGAAAATTTGTGTTACTACGTTTTTTGATTCAGTTAAGCCATTCCAATTGATATTCTATAGTGTGTCTTTCTATGTTGTGATGCTACACTATTGTTTCAGATAAGTTAAGCCATTCCAATTGATATTTTACAGTGTTTATTTCTATGTCGTGATTTTACACTATTGTTTAAGATAACGGAGAAGGTCGGTACAATTAAAACGTTTAATCCTGCTGCAATTGTTTGCACCTGTCCTAAGTCAAGAAGCTGATGTTCAGTAGTTGTCGTTTGTTTATGTGGTTCATTTATAAGCGTTTCTCGTTTCTCGTTTTATATAGATTAGACCGTTGGTTTTCCCGTTTGAATGGTTTTGCACTAGTATTTTTTGGGACCCGTTATAGCTTGATGTTCAGTGTGAGCCAAGGCTCCGTGTTGAAGACCGTACCTTGACCTATAATGGTTTACTTTTATAAATTGTGACTTGGATGGAGAGTTGTCTCGTTGGCACTAATACCACATCTTCTATATCTATTATCAAGAAAATTGATGGCATTGTTAAAGTAATATTACAAAATGAAGTTATCTTCCTTTGTACATACCTATATCTCCTTTCAATGCCTAATGAACTTTTTAATTTTAAGTTCCTTTGGTTGATAAAGGAATTTCTGTTCTGAATTTTCCTTGGAATTCGGTATTTTTGCTTTTTGACTTTTTACCCTATGCCATCCTGCAACTATTCATCTTCAGTGGCAAATATTTATTTTAATCAAAAATCCATAAACAATCCTAAGAGGAATTAGACAAATAGAATACTTATATTTTTGCAAATATTTATAAGTAAATGTGGCTCATTTTATAAACAGAAAAAAAGAGGATTATCAACCTAATTTTAGTGGAGTTCGTATTGTTTCTTATTTATTATTCATAACTGTTGATGTAAATGTCTTTTGGTTTTATGAGTCTTTGTTTACTCTTTGGTTTCTTTTTTATTGTCTTTAATGCAATAGTACTTTATCTGGTGCATTTGTATCCATGTTATATTATCAAAAGAGAGGTATAATATACCAAAGGTCATCTTCTATACTATTAAACGAGAAGACCTCATTTTGGGTGTCGCTTCTCTTCCTTCCACAATAAATCAATCATCATGCCTTTGTGTCCTATAGGTAACATGCATAGTCGCATTTGTCATCCATTCTTATGATTATTCAGACTGAGTTATTTTGGGAGAAAAACGACAAAAAAGGAGTCCGGATATGATTCCGTCATCAGACTGACTTTTAGTCATAGATATGACTTCCGGTTTGAAACATGGACAAATACAACCAATCGTATGATAGATAACAAAAATGAAAAATAAATAAGCCAATCAGAGTGTATTCCATATCATGGTGTTTAGATCGCAAGAACCACAACTATTTTACTTCCTTAAGAGATGACAATTATTTTTCGTGTTTATCTACATGTAAACTACGATTACACTACTTTAATATATAGAGACTCTCTGTATTCTGTCTACTTTTTTAAAAATGTTTACTACTTAAGGGTTCATACCAGTTGCATATATATTAAAATAAGTAAAACATGTGACACAAGTACAACCAATCGTAGAGCATTCTCCATATTATGGTGTTTAGACCGCAAGAATCACAGCTATTATCTATAATACTAAAATTACGAGGTCCAATTTGTCAGCCGTCATCACGTAAAAACGACGAATAACAGAATTCAACTTTATATATAACTAATATAGTACAAAGGTGTAGATTAAAAATTACACCACTCCAG
The DNA here is from genome assembly GCA_019925275.1 of Mytilus edulis. NCBI lineage: Eukaryota > Metazoa > Mollusca > Bivalvia > Mytilida > Mytilidae > Mytilus > Mytilus edulis. Next base: position 12,797,268 of record CM034353.1, read on the forward strand.
GCCCTTTTGTTTTCCACGTAATTAATATTGCCAATAATTAAGAAGTTCCAGGTCGAGTGCGCTACCGATACCAATAGTATAGTTACCTGTTACCTATTACCTTATCTGTACGTTCCGCATCTGACAGGCGCACCACCAAACGTTGTATTCAGGATTAATATGCTATATACACGGGTCATAACCACAGGGTTGACACTACTAAATTGTCAAATTGTTACCTATTGTAGTATTTTAATCAGTAACACTTTCTAAGATAACAATACGAATACTAAAAATCTGGACTAAAAATAAGGCGTATAGGTACAGTTTTCAATTTGTTAGTGGGCATGACGTAAAACAGCGAAGCAAAGAATTCAACTTTATTTATAACTTATATGGGACAATGCTGTTTATTAAAAAAAAACTCCATTCCAGGACCTTTTCTTTTCCAAATAATTATATATTATTGTTTCAGTTCGACGGGTTCAAACAGAAAGACTTGAAAGCAGAGAAAAACTGTGTATCTTATAATCGGCATGACTTTATCAGATGACAATACTAATATTAAAATAAGGCTTGCGCATAGTTATATACTTTAATTCAGTCACGGACCCGTGATATCACGGGTGTGTTCTAGTACCTACTAAGAGGGGACAAATATTTATCGCGTTTATCTACATGTAAACTACGATTATACTACTTTAATATAGAGACTCTCTGTATTCTGTCAGGGAATTTCTGTTAGTATAGAAAGCACCTGATTCTGTTTACTGTTTTCTTTGAAATGTTTACTATTTAAGGGGTCATACCACTTGCATATATATTAAAATATTAAGTAAAACATGCTAAACTTCATCTAAAACTACCTCGACCAAAATGTTTTAAATGAAGTGGGACAGGCGGACGAGACGGACGGACGGACGACCGAACAAACGAACGCACGGATGCACAGATAATGCCCATAATTGGGGCATGAAAATTTATTGTTAAAAGGGAAAATAGTGATTTGGCAAAAATGAAAGTTAGGTAGAGATTAAAGGAGGCAGGACATTTTTCGGGGTGTCGGGATCGGGTGTTTTTAAGCGGAATTTGGGATTGATCCTTACGAGATCCGAGAATATATTTTTCAATTTCGGGATATGAATTTCTTTAAATTCTGCATCTCGGGATATCGGGATCAGGACCCCTCCGACAACCCCTCAAATTAGCATTAGTCGGTATTAGTCATTTATAATAAAATTGAGAATGGAAATGGGGAATGTGTCAAAGAGACAACAACCCGACCAAATAAAAAACAACAGCAGAGGGTCACCAACAGGTCTTCAATGTAGCGAGAAATTGCCGCACCCGGAGGCGTCCCTCAACTGGCCCCTAAACAAATATATACTAGTCCAGTGATAATGAACGCCATACTAATTTCCAAATTGTACACAAGAAACTAAAATTAAAATAATACAAGACTAACAAAGGCCAGAGGCTCCTGACTTGGGACAGGCGCAAAAATGCGGCGGGGTTAAACATGTTTGTGAGATCTCAACCCTCCCCCTATACCTCTAACCAATGTAGTAAAGTAAACGCATAACAATACGCACATTAAAATTCAGTTCAAGAGAAATCCGAGTCTGATGTCAGAAGATGTAACCAAAGAAAATAAACAAAATGACAATAATACATAAATAACAACAGACTACTAGCAGTTAACTGACATGCCAGCTCCAGACTTCAATTAAACTGACTGAAAGATTATGATTTCATCATATGAACATCAGGCACAATCCTTCCCGTTAGGGGTTTAGTATCATACCATCATAACATATATGAGAAGAACATAACCCGTGTCATGCCAACAACTGTTTTTAGAATAAATGTGTTTAGTTCCGATGCAAAGACCTTATCAGTGACTCAATATTAACGCCAAAATATGCAATCTTTAATGACTTGACAACAGTATCGTAATTATATCCCTTCTTAATAAGTCTATTCAAAGGTTTTGTAAGTTTCTGAGGTGAATACTGACACCTTTGTGCTTTATAAAGAATATTACCATAAAAAATTGGATGTGAAATACCTGAACGTATTAGAAGTCTGCATGTTGAGCTATATTTACGAATGCTGTCTTTATACCGATGATAAAATTTAGTAAATGTTTTGACTAGTTTGTGATATCGAAAACCCTGGTGTAATAATTTTTCAGTAATACATAAATTTCTCTAGTTAAAATCTAAAACATTGTTACATACACGAGCGAATCGTACAAGTTGAGATATATAAACACCGTAAGATGGTGACAAGGGAACGTCACCATCTAAAAACGGATAATTAACGATAGGAAATAAAAAATCATCCCTTTTATCATAAATTTTAGTATTCAGCTTTCCATTAGTGATATAGATATGAAGATCGAGAAAAGGGCAGTGGTCATTGTTAGTATTAGCTTTATTTAAAGTAAGTTCAACAGGATAAATTTCATTAATATACATACTGAAGTCGTCATTATTGAGAGCCAAAATATCATCCAAATATCTAAAAGTATTATTAAATTTGTTTATCAGATGTTGTTTCGAAGGGTCTTTGCTTATTTTTGTCATAAATTGTAACTCATAACAATACAAAAACAGGTCCGCAATAAGTGGTGCACAGTTAGTCCCCATTGGAATTCCGATAATCTGACGATATACGGAATCTCCAAAGCGAACAAAAATGTTATCTAGTAAACATTCAAGGGCATATATAGTATCAAAGCATGTCCAATTAACATAGTTTTTTTGTTTATTGCTACTAAAAAATGACTTAAAAGAGTTTGAACATATATATTCACATTCTGATTTTTTGAATGCCCATTTAATTAGGTGTGTGAATTTTTCTTAATGAGAATGTGAGGCAATGTGGTATACAGGGTAGAACAATCAAAACTTTGAACAGATTCAAAATCAACAATATACGCATGCAATTTATCAAGTACTTCCAACGAGTTCTTGACACTCCAAAAGTAATTTATTCCACTATTTTCGAAGGCCTTATTTGAACAATTTATTATCAGGTTTTTAATTGTACCAAGTGTGCTGGTAAGAAGAATAGACAATTTAGTAGTTGAACAATGGCTTGTAAAGCAGTGGCTAAAAGTTTATGTTTGTTACAGATTTCGTTTTCTGAAAATAGAGTCAGTTGGAATGTTGGTGAATTAGTGATTTCCTTTTTCAGAACCTCAATGTAAAATTTACGTCAAACAATAATAATATTATTAGCAGCTTTATCTGCCGGGACAAAAACAAATTTCTTGGCTAGTTCTTTTAGTTTATGTTTGATACGAGAAATAGGTTTATTGTGGTTATTGTTAAATGTTCTTTAAAATGTTGAATACGTATATCAACTATCTTCATTACTGAATTAAAAAAAGAGTCCAAAGATTTTTTGTCAGCTTTTTCCCGTTTTATCCATTTTATACAGTAAGTATGGAGTGAGTCGTGGATGATATTAGACCTTTTCAACATCTCTCGACACCTACAGTTGAGAACGACTACGACAGGTAAAATGTGAAGGGTCGTCTCAAAAATAAAAAAATAAATGAGATCATTATTGATTTTATTGCTTTCAATCATTGACAATGATAAAACTTTCATACAGAGTCCAAATGACATGGTTTTTTTTTAATTTGTTATAAAGAAAATGATTGACTTTAAGTCACATTTCATCTTTTAGACATTTAGCTTCTAGCTGTCCTGGTTGAATTTGGAAAACGAAAAGAACAAATCATGTTCTATTGTAGTTGATATTTTAAAATTAAACAATGATTATGTTGGTTTACAAGGGCGGCACATGTCTGTTAGTTTTGGCCTTGGAAGCCTCCATAATGTACTCAATACTTTGTATCATTTCAATTCACCAATTTGGTGTTCCACTTGAATTCTGTATTCACCAATCACTGCTTAAATGTTGTAGCATTGAAACGAGGGGTCAATTATATTTTTTTTCAAAATTCATCAAGGAAAAACTTTACCTCGAACAAGATATCTTGAAGCGGAGAAGACCGTCGTTGATAATAATAATAAAAAAAAACGTGATCTTTTCCTTCGACCTAAAAAATCAATATGTAATTATGTAAAAATTGAAAATGTACATCGACTGAGGTGAAGATCGGTGGAAAAACACAAAGTTGGTCGTGTTCACAAGTGTGATACGGACGGACCAGTATTCTTTTTCATTTTTGAAAAACATCATAAAAGCTTTTACACCAACAAATTAAATCGTTATTGGCATGCGGCAAATATTTGGCGAAAGACTCACATCATCACAAAAGTGAAGAGAAAATGGGTTAGGATTCTGAATGATTGGAATATTTGTTTAATCAATTCAACATGAAATGTCGTGCAAATACATACGAAATAAGAATATTATATGACAGAAACATATGGATGGTAGACGTTTCCCCTTTCGGGGATATCCAGAAATCGAGAAAGGGAAATCAAGAAATTGAGAAATCTGGAAATCGAGAAATAGAGAAAGCAAAAACGCAAAATCGAGAATTCATTTCGTGTTTTAGCGTTTTCGTGTTTCCTCTTTCGTGTTTTGGCGTTTTTGCTTTCTTGATTTCTCGATTTCCCGATTTCCCGATTTTCTCAATTTCCCGATTTCTCGAATTCCCAATTTCGCGTTTGCAAAATGAACGGAGAATTCACCAAAAACGCGAAAAGGCGAAATAAATGGCCGCACCCGGCCACCATACATAATTATATTTATTTATTTATTTGGTTGATATATATTCTTAAACTATATAGTCAAAACAGTATAAAACCGCCAATCCAATATGTTACGTGATGATAATCATGATGATTTTTGTCTTTGAGACGACCCATCCATTTTACCTGTAAACTGTAGGTGTCATTAGTCGGTGTCGAGAGATGTTGAAAAGGTTTACTACGACACTCATTCCAATTAATAATTGACGGGGGACGATATTTAGGTCCTTTACTGAGGAATGATTTTAACTCTCGGTCTTGAACGATGTTAAGATCTCCTGTTATAACATGGGAAATGGGTCCATAAATATATTCGGAATTACTGCAATTACATGAAGTAGGTGTATTTGTAACAAAAAATTTGTTCCGGTGTGACATTTGTTCCACCGGAACAAATTTCATAGGAAATATGTTCCACCAGAACTTATGTCACAGAAAATATGTTCCAGCACTATAAAATTTGTTCTGGAACTAATTTTTTAACCAAGTGTGAAATAAGTTCCGGAACAAAAATCACAGCACCATGAATTTTGTTCCAATATTAAAATTTAAAAAAAAAGTGAAATAAGTTCTTGTGATATTAGTTTTAAACGAATCTATTTTATAGAAATCAATGAAAATGTTCTGCTTGAACCTACATGTATTTCACAGAAAATAAGTTCTGTGCTTGCATGGGGTACATTTGGAATGACTTTAGGATGAACATAAGAAATAAAAGCGATGATAATGTATCTATGTTTGATCGTTTATGTGGTATTCAACCTCCTTGTTTCCTGATGATCTGTCATTGGTGTTCTAATCATACATGTACATGTACTTAGCTATAGTCATGGCACAGTTTTTAAAGAGTGTGTATTTTGTTTATTTATGTCTTTTAATATAATTGATCAGCCACTTTGTCCTTTTCAAAAAAGTACAAATATTCATCTTCAACTATAATACTTTTTTTCGGAATGACTTTTATTATTATTTCTTATTCTACTCTTTCCTGGCTCATAAGTGCCATTTTTAGTATTATTACTTGAGCATGTTATTAAACTTTTTCTTTACTCCACATGATCCAATTGGATGTTTACACTTTTTATTTATTACATTATGCAATATAATACATGTGATGTTTTTTATAATCACTTTAAACTCACTGATGACAAGTGCTTAGTATATAAGAAAACTTGTTTAACCAGTGGAACATATTTCACAGACAAGGAACTTATTTCACCAGGTGAGGAACAAATTTCACAAATCCAGAACTTATTCCACCAGGTAAGGAACAAATCTCACAAACATGGAACTTATTTCACTAGGTAAGGAACAAATTTCACCAACCCAGAACTTATTTCACCAAGTAAAGTGTGGAACTTATTTCATAGAGATGGAACAAATTATATAGAAATTGTCTGTGAATAAAGTTCTCCCAGAACATATTTTCTGTGAAATTAGTTCCACTGGAACTTTTTTCACAGGAACAAATTTTGGCTCACATATTTTCACTGATATTAACATCTTTACACAATTGACTATAATTAAACACAAATTTCCGGGTAGATTTCTTGTAAATATAACAAATAAGAGGTAGCTCAGTATTGTCAAAATATCCAGGAATTTGTTCTTTAACAGAATGGTCGTTAAATATACCGGCAATATTTACAAAATCAAAGCCTTTATTGACATACTTAATTTTAATAAAATGTTTTTTATGATCTTCAGGGCGATCAATTTTGGGAAATAATTTAGAATAACAATATGCCATAATAATTTGAACAATTTCATACTTAGGACTGCTATATGAAATTGTGTTGCAATCCTCCAAAATTTTATTTAACTTATTAACCGGTAACGAACAGAGTAACTGTCTGTAATTTTTTAATCCAATTTAATTCAATTATTTTCCGTGATCGTACAAACTTTGAATGCGATTCACCAGGCTGCTTATTTACTACTTCTAAAGGTTGAACTGCTAAATATTTAAAAGGATGGTTGTGCTTCTTAAGGTGTTGGTAAATGATACTTTTGAATTTATTGGGTCTTTTAAAACGATACAGATGTTCTTGAGTGTGTATAAACATGATTCAAATCCTACCATTGGCATGTTAATAAGGCTCTCAAAAAAAAATCACTGATGGATTGTCATAGAAGCATATTTTTTAGACTAATAATGGTCTATATATAAGCAGTTACATTTATTTCATGTTTGAAACGATGCAAATTTTTAATTTGATTTGACTTTTACCAAAAGAAGCAGTGTAGCAATGGAAAAGAATAATTGTGGTCGTAGGCCAGAAACACGAATATAATTGAATTTAACAGAAAGGAAACAAATATCGGACTTTGGACAAGGAGAGGGCTTTTGATACCTTTTATGTTATTCTCCATGCATAATATCTTTTACAAAAAATCATCCTACAACAGTTCACAAGCTGTATATGCCCGCGATTTCGCGGGTGTCTTCTAGTAGAACTCAAAAGTCGACTTAAAAAAATAAAGACTGATAATATATCAAGTATTATCTTAGGAGTATGATTGAAAATTATGCACCCCCTACAAACTTCATACATAATGTGGACTGTTGTACCCCTTTTTGACACATTTACCTATTATGTCTGTTTGTTTTGTTCACATCTTGATGCCAAAATAATGGCATTTTATGCGACTGTCATACATGTGAGAGGTTAAGCAAGCTATAAAATCAGATAAAATGCACCATTTTCTACATTTGAAAATGCCTGTACCAAGTTAGGAATATGACAGTTGTAATCCATTCGTTTGTTGTGTTTTGGGCTTTTGATTTTGCCATTTGATTATGGATTTTCCGTTATGAATTTTCCTCGGAGTTCGGTATTTTTACTTTTTACTAAATTTTTTTTTAGAATTGAGAGCGCTGAAACCAGAAGGTTGTAATTAAGAAAACGAAGAAAATATGTCAGGAATTAAAAGATCTATCATTTACGAATCTTGCAAGATAAGAATGATCGCTAAAGTCGCAAACATTTCTATTGCTAATAGGTCATTATAGATATATAAATAATGATAATATGGAAATCTGGTATATATGTCAGTGTGAAAATTATCCATCTCAGATCAAAAGACGCGAATGTTAACAACAGTCTTTATTGAGGAAATCAAGATATTGCTTATCGAATCAATTGTGAGATATGCAAATCCATCTCTAGGCTACTGTATAAGAATGGCGAGTTCATATTAAGTAATAGGAAAATTGAAAAAAAACACTCAAAGTTCAAATAGTAGATCACAATAAGAAGACATTACTTTGTCTGTGGAATCCCATATTCATTTCCAATGTGACAGGTGCGATTGCAAAAGCCACCAATTCAGTGACAGGGAATCATCTTTATATACTGGAGGTAAAATTCAATGATATTACTAGCTTCGAAGCATTCCAATTGCACAATCGAAGTCTACCTCAAATTGATAAATGAAAAAGTCAATGATAATAAAAGAAGCAAAATTGATTCCTATCAAACCCTACGTCCATCAAAAGTAACAAAATAATAACATTTAATTTTACATAATCTATATAGCGTTATTATCCATATCATTTTGATAAGCGCTCAACCCTCCCTAACCGGGGACAGGTGTATTACAGCATAACATAAGAACAATATATATCATTTAGTAATTGGATTAACTCAAAATATTGGTTTTACTAACATATAAAAAAAAGTAGACACCAAGCACCGAAATAAGTGTAGTTGCAGTTACTGAAAGGTAGTTTAAAGCCTATTACAACTCATGAATACATCATGTTTTCCAAGACTAAAGTCTCAATTATTATTACACATTGAACGGACTAAGTAAAAAGATGTCATAAACATTCTGAGAAACGCATGACCTCGCAATGCAAAAACATAAGTAATCAGTATCGACAGGAGGTAAGATTTTCAAAAATTAAAATAACTGTTAGTGCCGATGAAAAAAATTCTGAGAGATTTTCATAGTGTGTTAAACTGGGTACCTTTAACTAAAGTAAAATCCAAGGGATTAATTAGTTCCCTTGATCATGTTTTAAATTTGAGGACTTTTGAAACAATATCCTGTAAAAATAAGGATTTGATATCCATGAAAGAATTTGGTAATTTACCTGTGGAAAATCCTGACTAAATAATTAACCTGTTACATATAAGTTACGTTCAATGAAATCTCAAACGAGACTTCAGAAACAGGCATAGAGAACAAGTTATACAATATATACACTGTACGATACAGCCAAAGGAACACCAACGTTAAAAAACGGAAAGTAAACAATCGGGAATCGTCTTATTTGTCATGCAAATAAGTACAGAAATAAGTACAATAATACCGAATTCCAAGAAAAATTTAATTCAGAAAGTCCTATATCAAATGACAATATCAAAAGCTCAAACACAAATAAACAAATTAAAAATAATTGTCATATTCCTTTCCTTGTGTAGAAAATGGTGGTTTAAAACTGGTTATGTATGCTACAAATGTCTTAATATGAAAATGCGATGCTGAATCATCGGCAGAAAAATCCATCTTTGTTAGTTTAACGTGAAGTTGTAAATCATTGATACTAATAAAATATAATAGATGACCTAGAGTAGAACCTTTAGAAACTGTGCTGGTGTTGTCGATTTATGGTAGACTTTTGATTTCTTCTTAGGTGTAAGTGTCTTTTTTTCATTCGATCATGGAGTCGATTTATCGTAGACTTTTGATTGTTCCTATTGTATCAATCTATTTTTTTTTTCATTCGATCTGGAAGAAGACAGTCTTTAAAACCCATATAGCGTTTCTAAAATTCTATAGTGTTGCGAATATCCAAAAAAAAAGTGTATCAAAGATCTCCCACCAGCATAAACTTCTGAAAACAAAACAAAAAGTTCTGCCGTCAGCATAAATTCTTGATAACCAAACAAAAACCAAGATACACACAAGAACACAAGTAAAAGTTTAACATCTGAACACCTTTTTTTATTTTCGTCTAAACCAGAAAAACGCCCCGTGTTGATGGCCATACTTTAACGTCTAATTGTATACTTTTTACCTATTTTGACTTGGACGGAGAGTTGTCTCATTGGCACTCATACCACATCTTCTTATTTCTAGTTTAAAACTTTTAAGGTTAAAAATATTTTAAACGAGATTACTGTTAGTTCGTGCTTGCATGGGTTTGTTTTATTAGTTAAATACTCAACATGCCCTCGAAATATACCCCAAAAAAGTACGAAAGTTAGATTAGTACCTGACCAGTACTTTTAAAATGAACCCGATTTACATCTATTTCATTTTAAAGAGATCAGTGTTATAGTAATGCATTTATAGGTGGTATGCAAAGATATTTATTATTTCTCAGATTGAACACACACTGCAATTCAAATTACATACTAATCTGCAAGTTAATTTTGTTCAAAGTCGTCATCTTGATTCAAACCAAACATAACAGCGGTAGCTGGAGAAAGCTCATACTTATTAGTCTGACATTCAAAACCACCGTGAGTCTTTATATTCATCTATGCCAATTGTGTAACAGTCAGTGTTTTTTCTAACAGGTGATTTAAATGATATTCTCAGTACAATGCAATTTGCATTTCGTAGATAATTCGTTTAATGATTTAATTTAACCAAAGATGGGTTCAAAGAACTGAGAACCACTTTTTACGAACGTACTGAATACCATTCAAGATGAAAGTAAATAAGTATAAATCAACAAGTTTTGCTTTTGATTCGTACTGAATCATTGCAGTGACATATCATTATTTGATATCGAAATCATTAATGCTGTTTCAAAACACTGTTGGATATGGTACTCCAAGTCTTTCTTAATGAGCAATGCAGATCGAGAAATGTTTTTCTTCTTTGTTTATGATTATAAAACTAGCAAATGTTCGTTACAAGTCTTAATTCTTGCTTTTACTATACCAATGAACGCTGGTCTTTATATTTTAAGAAGTAAAATCACAAAAATACTGAACTCCTCTCATATTATGAGAATAAAGTCTGTATTTGACAGCTGAAATGTTATTAAAAATTGAACCAAGAAGCTTTATAACATCAAATTCATCAACGTAAATGCTTTTATCGAAGTACTGATGTACTGGGCTTTTGACAGTCAACCAGTAGAGGAATCAACCTTGTGGAAAAAATTCAGTTTTTATTGCACCAGATGCGCAGCTCGATTAATCATGATTTAAGACCACTTATTGCATGTCTTCAAATCGAAAAAGGGCAGCAAATAGTATTTCAAATAATTCAACGTTTTGTAAACAGTTTAAGACCACATCACTGCTTAATCATATACTAGTATATGTATAGTGGAGCTTTGAGATCTAGTTAAACATGTTTAACCCCGCCACATTTAGCGACTGTCCCTCGTCAATAACCTCTAGCCTGTGTTAGTCATGTGTGTATTGTTTTGGTTCGTTAATTTGTTTCGTTTAGTATGGCGTCCGTTTTCCTAAACGATTATATAAACTGTGCCCCTCTACTTACAAAAGCAGCTTGACTCTTTGTATAACTATTGTGAACTTTGGAAATTGAAGGTTAATGTAAATAAAAGTAAAATTGTAGTTTTTTCAAAAGGTAGACCATTATCAAATATAGAATTTAAATATAATGATACTGTTTTAGAAATTGTAAATGAGTTTACGTACCTTGGTGTTATTTTTTCTAGAACAGGAAGTTTTTCTAAGGCAAAAAAGGCACAAGCAGAAAAAGCCACACACGCTATGTACGATGTTATCCGCAAAGGTCGAAAACATAATTTATCTATAGAATGCCAACTCGATCTTTTCGATAAAATTGTTAAGCCTATTTTATTGTATGGAAGTGAAGTTTGGGGAGTCGGCAACATTTCTGTTATTGAAAGGGTCCACCTTAAATTCTGTAAAATTTTGTTAAATGTAAAGAAGTCAACGCCAGATTTCATGATTTATGGAGAACTGGGAAGATATCCTTTGGAAATTGATATCAAGTTGCGGATTTTAAATTACTGGTCGAAACTTATGTGTGGAAAGCAAGAAAAACTTCCTGTTATTTTGTATAAATATGCATATAAAAAGTATGGGATGAGTATTCCATGGCTTAATAATATAAAATCTATTCTAGATAGTTGTGGACTGTCATATGTTTGGAATTCACAGTACTTTGTTAGTAATACATGGTTATATAATAAGGTTAAAGTTTGTGTTGTAGACCAATTCAAACAAAATTGGCACTCTATCTTATTAGAATCGCCAAAAGCTATTAATTATCGTCTATTCAAAGATAATGCTGAAAGAGAAAACTATTTTAAGATACTAGATGATAAAAATATTATTACTTTTTGTAGATTCAGGATACTCAGTCATAAACTTCCTATTGAAACTGGAAGGTGGAAAAATATACCTAGAGAAAATCGAAATTGTAAACTTTGTAATTCAGGAGATATTGGGGATGAATTCCACTATATTTTTAATTGTTCGAAATTTAATCATGATAGAGAAAAATTTTTGAAACCATATTATCTAAATAGACCAAACGTATTGAAATTTCATGATTTGATGAATACTAGAAACATCAGTATGTTGAATCATTTGTG